>JBBPBX010050657.1:0-11408 GCA_038048925.1 Garcialebias charrua
TATATATATATATTATTTTTTCTCACCTCTATCAATCTACTTTGCATTTTACCCCCCAAGTAAGGTTTAAAATCAAGTAATGGTATTGATCCCTGACGTTAACCCCTGAAGTATTGTCTGAATTGAATTGTCTTTAAAAAGTATAAATTATTAGAAGGTGTTGTAATCTCATGAGTTTAAACAGAATACATCAGTAATGATGGTAGATGCTTAAAAAAGTCCAAGTTGATGTCTTACCCCTCAGAAACTATCAACCGTTTTAGTGGTTAATTGGTTGATTTAATCAAGAACTTTTATTTTGAAATCTGGCATTCCAGAAGTTAAAAGCTATTATGCTAAGGTGCATTTATTTATTTATTTTAGCAACATTTAACACACTGAAAATACTCAACTCAGAAAAGGGTCAGATTGATGGACTTTAACCAATTCCTACCTTTTCTGAATGTCTGCACACGTGTCAGACTTGAATATTCATGGCGTAGGGTCACAGTTTGTTAAACCACAACTACAGTATTGTCAAAGAAATTACTGCTGTAATTAAAAGCAAACTGTTAATGAAGGTTTATAAGCCGCTTACTTTTTTCTGTTGGTTATTTAAATAAACAATTGTACAAGCCAAGATCTAACATCTTCCTCTCAGACTGTATTTCAGTACAACACATATAAACTCTTTATTTTAACACACAAGCATAAATTTAAGACGCTTTACTGATGATATATTTTACAGCCATAAACAAAATTACATATTTAAGCAATTTCATATGGAATAAAATTAATCCCTTCATGCACTGAAATGGCGTAGCTGTAACTCTTCATCATTTCCTCATTTAATGTTTATAGATGCATGAATATGCAAACAGCCTGTCCTCCCGCTCCACCACGCACTCATCATCATCATCATGTTCATCTCTCAAACACTATTGACTCTTCAGCTGGTTATCAAACAGATTATAATGTGCAGCTGATAACTGCTTGTTTTGTCCTCATGCAGAAATATGACAAGGACATGAAAACAAGATTAGCATGTTGACTTTCATCGGAGAGAAGGCGAAAGTCACGCTTTATGATGATTTTTGTTTTCTCAACATGGGGAGCTGAAAGTGGCTCAATAAGGTTATCACTGAGAATTTTTATCAACCATGAAGAAAATTATGATTTATAGATGTTTTGTTCTTTAATAATGAAGTTTTAGTCATATTAACGTCAAGCGTGCGTGTGCAAAGAGGGCTCAAAATTCAGGCACAGTGATGGATTACTAAAATAATAACTAAGAAAGGCCTTTAAGAAAATGCTGACATGGCAGCAAAATAAACTAAAACACCATTCACACATGGAAACACACGCACGCAAAAACTGGAGCAGAAAAATCAAACCAAACTGGGCAACAGGGCATGTAAACGTGACATAAGCAAACAGTAAGATAAAAAGGCAACAAGGGACAAAAGAAACAGTGCGTGTTATTTTTTAGATTTTTCTACCTGGATTATTGAGCATGCATCAGGGGACAAAAGAAACAGTTTAACTAAAAAAAAAAAAAAACACAACAATAAATATAATGGGCAAGCGGCCCTTAAAGTATACCAGACAGGTATGACTCCAAGTACTAAGGCCAAAGTTTTGCTACCTTAAAGCACTCAAAATATGACTCTCAGCTACTTCCACAGTAAATCTTAGCTCAATGTAATTCTACTTTTTTTTCTCTTTGCTCCAGTGAAGACCATTTGAAGACCACGAAGACCATCTGATTTGATCATGTCCTGGATGACTGAGAATCTTCACCAGCATACTCCGGTGAAGACAGACATGCCCTCTTCTGCTCCGTCCCCCTGCTTTGCTCTCTTTTGTCTTGTGAACCCTTCAAAGAGCCTCTTGTTTTTTTCTCTGTATACCTTCCTAATTCGAAGGATTTTTGATCAGCTGGTCTCTCAACAAAATTGATCAACTTCTCCCGACAGGAAGTCAGGGTAACGAGTTCTCTCTTACCTCGACGGAAGCAAATTGGATTCATGATGACAACTAGATTCGGCTGTTTGGGTTGGTGAACTCTGGATTGTCTACAAATTTGTGTGGATGTGTCAAAGCTTGGCAGCACTCAGACTGAATTATGTGGTGCTGCGTCAGAGAGCTGGAGCAGGCTGTTATCAGGACCGGACTGTGTACTTTCTGGCAGCACCCATGAATGGTTGGAATAATCTTGGAGAAGCTATAAGCTCGACTTTCGGCGTAAGGAATCAATTTGGCTGTTTGGTGTCACCATCAGAGAACTATACTAGCGAGATTTTAAAAGGCAGAAACAGCAATTTACGAGTTCTGCCTGACTCAAACTGTGGCCTTGATAGAAGACTTATCTCAATTCCTCTTGGCATGTTTAGGAAAAACAAAGATGCTTTGTCTGTCTCCTCACCCCTCCCTTCCCCAAGGCCGTGGGCATGTGATCCTCAACCGAGCTGAAGATAACTAACACCTCTTATCTGGACAATGGCTGAGGGGGGGGCTCTGGACTGTGCTATGACCTTCCCTTAAAATTCAATGCCTTCACCAGCCTATATGTATCATGTCTATTTATGTTGCTTTGCTGTTATAGGTTTTTTGATGCCTCAAATAGTGCCTTGTCTAGGACATGGTGTCAGATTTTTTTTATACATTCTCTCCTCTTATACAATAAAGCTTATTCTGATTCTGATACTGACTGATTTATCACCATTGTTGGGATTTTTCCCCATAGTCAATTAGCTGTGGTAGCCATCTTGAATTTAGTTAACTTTACAAGTTAGTTAGTTGTAGATGTACATGACACGTCTTAGAAAATCAAGATGTACAATCAAAGGGATTAACACCATACCATACCATACCATGCTTAATTTAAAGGTAACTTTTAAACAACCATAGGACCAAAGCACTGTACACATAATAAAACAATCGTACAACCAGTCAAGAAAAAATAGTTAAAATTATTAAAAGTCAAAATCATAGATGGTGTCAAAGGTCAGGGAGCAGAGATAGTTTAAAGAAGGGATTTAAAACAGACAGGGAAGAGGTCTGTCTGATGTTCAAGGGAAGGCTGTTCCATAATTTAGGAGTTGCCACAGCAAAAGCTCGGAAGCAGAGCTGAATTTCACCGGAGCTGCCACAGCAAAAGCACTGGACGCTTTGTCTTCGGCACACTCAGGAGCAGCTGATCACATGACCTGTGGGATTGATGGGGTGTGTAGGGATGTAGCAGCTCAGACAGATAGGGCAGGGCAAATCTATTAAGAGCTTTAAAAGGAAATAAAATAATTTAAAAATTTATCCTGAAAATGTGCAGGCAGCCAGTGCAGGGAGGCTAAAACAGGAAATGTGGTGAAACTTTCGCGTGCCAGTTAAAAGCCATGCAGCAGCATCCTGTACTCTCTGAGGCTGAGGGATAAACGAGTCACTGATATTGCCTCATGCACAAACCGTTCGTACGCACAGATTTGTTCTTAAACTGTGCGTACGAGTGATTTAGGATCATTTGTGGCATTCAACAATGTTTTCGTATCCTACGATTTTTTTCAGATACGAACAAAATTTACGAGTGGTCCGGACCTGTCGTATATTTTACGAGCAGTCGGTCTGCTGTCATCCAGACGGAATTTCTCCACTAATAACTTCATATTTCGTTATTTAGAAAATATTTAGAGTTTAAAAAAGTCACGCACCACAATTGTTTTTGACAATAGGTTCTGTTTGAAGTCGAATTATAATTTTAAATGTAATAATGACTAACGGATTAAAGTATTTAAATTAAAATCAATTTGTTATCAATGCCGTTTTCTAACACTACAATATTAATATGAAGATCTCAAACTGAAACCAACTTAAATTATGAATTAATTTAAGTTTAATTTGTCTCGGTAACGCAGACTTCGGTAACGCAGACTTTACATTGACCTCCTCCTGTCGCAGTCATAGATCTCAGATAGCTCAATGAGAAGAGCGTTGCGTCGCAGTTCCGAACCTTATGGGTTCAATTCCCACATGGGACAACGTTTTTTTTTCTCCTTTTAATTCATTCCAGATTTAAAAAACACAAGAAAACTATTTACAATACAACAAGAAATGAAGCATAAAGTCTTTTTAATCTGGAATGAATAAATAATCTAAAGAAAGAAGGAAAAAAATAGTCATACCTTGTGGGAATCGAACCCACGAGGTCTCGATAAGGTTAGGAGCACCTAACGGCGCACTGCTTTACCCAGTGAGCCACCAGGACACGTGCATATTTTAAGGTCCACATTTATTATAAACATACATTCTTTGGCTTTAGTTGGTCATTTACTCCCATGAGTGACGCTGCTAATAAGGACAGATTTTCTTTTCTCGATCAAGGAGAGCAGAACTTCAATCTCCGCACCTGTACAGTTCTTCTTTTTATTTTTCGCTGTCATTTTATGAACGGACCGTCCTGCTGTCAGAGGCAGGAAACGTAGCCTTATATGGTGTTTTGAGGGGTGGGGATTATGTAAATAACCTCTCCGCGTGCACGCGCAGGTTGATAGAACAGGTGGAATTCATCATACGTACGCAGCCATTTACACACTTTTCCTGAGGATAGAAGAGTTTGTTGAATCTGACGTGGCATGTTTGTACGAACGCTTCATACGAACAAAACTAAGAGAAATTTAGGATAAAAATACGAACATGTTCGTGCTTGAGGCATCCCTGTATAAAGTGTGTTACAGTAATCCAGCTGAGTGGTCACAAAGGTGTGAACTACTGTTTCAAAACACCGCAAAAGAATCGGCTTTAATTTAGCCAGCTGCCTCAAATGGAAATAACTGGATTTAACAACCACTCTGATGTGATTTTCTAACTTTATTCCAGCGTAGACTTTGACCCCTCGGTTTGTAATACCAGTAATTGGCCTGATATACTGGGCCAAGGAACCACCGTCTACATACGGGGTCTCAGTGTAGCTTCCAAAGACATTTCCTCATTAAACTTTAAAAAGTTCACAGCCATCCAGACTTTTATGTCCTCCAGACATGAAAACAGAGTGCCCAGAGAGTTTGAAACGCATTCCTTCAGCGGGACATATATCTGTGTATCATCTGCATAACAATGAAAATAGATCCCATATTTTCTATAAATAGAGCCAGCATATATCACAATATGATGACAAATGCTTTGTTGAATTATTACTTCAACAAAAATGTGTTTTTTTATAAATATGAACAGCAAACACAATAAACTGACAGTAATGTCTTATGAAACCACTGTAGTATTTGTACATGGAAAAGCTTAAATAAGAGATTCTCCATCTTGCTTGAAAATGTACTTATGCTGTTTTTGTCCATAATGCCATGAAGTTAAAACACTGACTCAGTATCTTGTCCATGGCTTCAGCCTCCATCACTGTCTCCTTCAGGCCAATAGTATCAATTTATCCAAAAAGGAGCAGACAGCAGGTTACTGATGAAAATATATCACCGGACCTACCATCTATCTTTCACTAAATCCATTTCGTTTGAATAAAAAAAGAAAGCTGTGTGACTTTAACCAAAAACTAAAATGTCTGCTTTTTCTTTTATTTCTTTTGCTCCTGATAAGCAGGCTCAAATGAAGCTGCTGTGGGAGAGAAACGTATCAATATTCATTAGCGTGCGCGACTACAGCCGGTCTGATGGGCTCGGACCGCCCTCTGTTTCATCAACTTGAGTAAGATCTCATTTACTCAAAGGTCTTAGTCCAATAAATCCAGATGCCTACTTTATAATAAAACCACTATTGGAAAAATTAAGTATAATTGGGAGTTAGTAGCCAGTGCATTCAATTAGTATATGAAATTACTTTAGACTGGGTTTTAACTCAAAGGTAATTAATGGAAAGTTGATTTTTTTCATTTGTTTTTAATTATAGCTCATCAAGAACATACGTACCGAGTTAAAAAAATAATAGTTTAGATTAGTAACACATGATTCTATGAATAATATGTTAATTATAGCTGCCTAAATTCCATTGAAAAATGATCCTTTGTTGAATAGATGATTATTTAAAGCACACCTGATTGTTAGTTTTGTCTATAATAAGATCTGCTCAGTTCTTCCTCTTAAAATAACACAGAAACCTGCGTGCGTGTGTGTCAGGTATTTACAGGTCAGTCCTGTTACTTTCACTGTTGGACTCCTGGAGACCTTTACTCCACAGACAGAATTAAACTAGTAGCAAATTGGCAAAGCCTGGCCTAAAAATCAATGTAAATTGGTCCCAGTCAGACACAGCGACGCGTTCAGGGCACGCTGCTGTCAGGAGTTTGTGACACAGGTATCGATCTTAACCCTTAGACGAGTTCACATCTGTGAATTTCTGCTCACAGAAAGGTAAAGAAATCCCAAAGCATGGTCTTAGAGGATTAGAAAGTTGTAGAAAAAAAATAATTTTATGTTTCTATTAATGCTCTTTTCTTGCACAGCTAAAATAAAAACCCAAGGAGACAATTTGTAAATTGTGCTAATCTTATAACAGCAATTAACTGCAAAAAATTCTGTACTAACATGTGTGTCATATAGGTATTGTTGTTTAATTATGCATGGTTCCAGAATAAGTGAGGAGACAGAATGTGACTCACAGAAAACAAAAAATAGCAGACTGTTAACAGAGCTGAGAAGATTGTGTATCAGACTGCAGCAAACTGATTTTTGTCCAAATCCTGAACCATCACTCAGCAGAAAATGATCCTCGAGCTGATCAGCTTTTCGCTGAAGTAAGTGACAGCTCGTAAAGTGCTTCTGCACAGAAACAGGAAAGTGATTTTAGCCCTACAAACCAAATCAGGCTGTTTTCATGGTGAGAAAATGGTTTTGCTTGAATCGTATAGGAGGTTATATTTGATTAAACAGCTTGTCTGCTGTCATCACTCAAAGGTTGTTGTCTTTTTAAGAGTTTATGGATTTCTAAAGGGCGAGATACACTCGAGCGTCCTCACGATACGCTAATACGCAGCGTACGTACGCCCCGTACGCAGCGTAGCCCCGCGTAGCCCCTCAGGGCAAGTACGCGCAAAAGTATTTTTTTACTACGCATACGCGATTCGCATACGCGATGCGCGGTGTCTGACCTAAACTTCCCCGGCGCCGGACTGTTTTGTATGTTACACAAATGAAATAAATTCCTCTTTTTTATCGCTGATCGGGCCTTTTCTTTTGTTTTTTTGCCTAAAGTCAAGTAACCGCTTCTTCCTCCGTTCACTCGATGAATGAAATGAATGAATTCAGGTCCTACCTGGGTGCGCAATGTTTTATATATTCCCTGGTGGGCTGTGGTGGGCTGTGGGCTGCAGGAAAAGCACTCCGTGCTCAGCTGCTCATATTACAACAAGGAGAACGCGAGCGTTTGGAGCGAAAAACTAGCGGAAGTGACGATCGGAAGTGACGGTACGGAGGAAATGACGTTAGAATTTGGAGCGAAAACACGAGAATCTACGCGAGAACGAAAGCCGAGTGTAGCAGCGGCTCCGTATACGCGCGTATACGCACGTATACGCGCGTATACGGAGTCTGCTTCAGTGTATCTCGGGCTTTAGGTACGGAAGGGTATTGCTTTCATCCATGAAATAATATTTTTGAGCTTATGTAGTAAAAACGTGATATTATGTAGTAAAAACGTGATAATTATGTAGAAAAAATTTGATATTATGTAGTGAAAACGTGATATTATGTAGTGAAAACGTGATATTATGTAGTGAAAACTTGATATTATGTAGTGAAAACGTGATAAGTAGATGTAGAAACGTACTCATCCACATGGTGGCAGTAGTAGGCTTTTTTCCTGCATGGACAACTGGTAAAAAGAGTAAGAACAAGTTCGCCCGTACGCTGTACAGTATATTTACTGTGTGTGTGTGTGTGTGTGTGTGTGTGTGTGTGTGTGTGTGTGTGTGTGTGTATAAGCACACCCACACCCAAAGGGAGCATGACAGGTTTGGTGTTCTTCTGACATACCTCAATGATGTTCAGACAAGTAAACAGAACAAGCTGTTTGTCCAAACAGTCAGCCATTACGTGTTAGCATGCAGGCTAAAAACAGCGAACAGGCGAACTTGTTCTTACTCTTTTTACCAGTTGTTCATGCAGGGAAAAAGCCTACTACTGCCACCATGTGGATGAGTACGTTTCTACATCTATACTTATCACGTTTTCACTACATAATATCACGTTTTCACTACATACTATCACGTTTTCACTACATAGTATCACGTTACATATTTATCACGTTTTTACTACATAATATCACGTTTTTACTACATAAGCTCAAAAAATATTATTTCATGGGTGAGAGCCATACCCTTCCGTACTAAGGTAAATAATTCAAATAATTGTGTTTGTGTCACAGCTCAACAAAGTTTATATTGAATTATATTTAAGCAGCTCTGCAGGAGGATGGGGGGCTTCAAACAACTCGTGAAGAACAAGACTGAACCATGTTTCTAATGAACTAAACTTCAGGAGCGATATGGATTTTCAACTGTGTACAGTAGTGTTAGGGACCAGGCCCACCTGCGATTAGTAAAAATCCATGAAGTAAGGATACAGTAGTCCAAGTTCAAGTTCATTTCAAGTTCAGTAAACTTTGTCATGACAAGTGCCAGGCTGTATTCACACTCCTGTTACTCCCAATCTCCCTCTTTAAATAAACCATTTAAATTTAAATACTGTAACATAAAAAAAAACATCCATGCATGGATGTTTTTTTTATGTTACAGTATTTAAATAGTAGAGAAGAGAAGAGCAGCAGGATATCAAAGGATGTCACAAAGCTTCAGCTCTGCAGCACAGAGCAGAAATGTTGATCAATTACACTGAAACAACTGAACATAGACGTTCTAAAATAATTAAGAATTACTTTTAACACTTTTAGATTTTGTGATCATGACGATTTTACGACGTGACATACTTTGAATTTTAAACTGGAAGACAAAAGTCAATCGGTGCATCTGGACAGCAAAGGGTTAACCCTTCACAAAGTCAATGCAGCCAGAGGAGAAATGTGTGTGCGCGGAAGAGAAGATCAGCTGATCAGCTGCAGGAGAGAGCTTTCATTTGCGCTTGTGGGCTTCACACATGGTGCAAAATTATTTAAATTCACTTATTTTAAATAAACAATCCATGGCTCATCCATCAATCAGCCAATTGTGTCATGTCCAATCTTATTTTGAAAAACCGTGATATAGCGAATACGCGATAAACAAACCGCAAAATAGCGAGGGACCACTGTATATGATTCATAATTTTAAAAATTTTGATCCGTTTTTTTTCTGCAGTTTAGTGACTATCAGACAGCAAAAGTCAGGATTAGAGTGGAAAACAAAGGACTAAAAGATAAGCATCAAATATTCTACCGTTTTATCCCTTTCTTTGATAGTAGTACCAAAATTTTGAATGCAAACCAATTTTAATTCCTCTCTTTATTATAATATATTATGTGAAGTGTGTAAAACTGCTAGCCTGGGCAAAAACAAATCTGGATGACATTTCACAATAAGTTTATTTGTTTATTTATTTTTCTTGGAGAAAAGTGCACAGCAGTCTCACTTTTTTTTTAAAATCTGTTTACAATTATTTGTCAAACTGCTATGGAAATTACTGCTGCTGCTGATCTCATGCTGCTGATTTATTTCATGCTGCTGATTTATTTCATGCTGCTGATTTATTTCATGCTGCTGATTTATTTCATGCTGCTGTGTTCATACTCATCTGCTCACACAGCCTCATGTTTGTGCTGTTCGGCATGTTGTTTTTGTACTACTAGAACTTAGCATATTTTTAGTTTAATGTTTTTCTAAATTCATATCGTAGATCTTATTACTGGTTTTCTTTTACATTTTATACTTTTGTTGGATGTAACTGGGACCCTGTGTACACAATTTCGTTCCAGTACATGTGGTGTGAATTAATTTGGATCTAACGCACTTCAAACAAAAGCAGTTCTGTTAAAGACCTGTATATATATATATATATGTAGTGATATAGGCCTTTGTCTTGACCTTCAAGTACACCTCTCCACATCTCTCTGAAACTCTAAGTGTTACACCTTCTTGAAGCCCTCAAGGAGACAGATGGACACTTATATATTTTTACAATTATTATGAATTAATGGACACTAATTAATCAGATTGAACTTTCTCTTTAATGTGTGTTAATTCAGAATTGATCTACAGTATATTTTTGTCATTTTTAATGATGATCTGTTACTTTCATGAGCTTTGACCTTCTGCTGGTTTTATTTCTGCAAAAGCAAGCAAGACTCTGTCGCTAAGACACAGTTCAGGGTAAACTGTTAGCTGTTCAGCTTCCTTCTCTGTTTTGTCTGTGAAAGTAGACATAACATTAGCTGTGTTCACAGGCAGGCCATCTGGCCGATTTTATGTAAACAGTTTTCCTGGTGTCCGTCAAGAGACTTTCGGCCTATGGGATCATACTTCCATCTTTTATTTTGTTAACCAGCCTGTAGCCGTTGAGGAGGTGGGGAGACCCCACCTCCCCCATATAATGGGCACTTCCTATTTGGAAGTTAGTGTTTCGAGGAGTACGAACTGTCAACCTGCTCTCTCCTCTGGGGAAAGCTGGAGTCGGCCCGGTCATATGTCAACGACCCACGTCTCAGCTGGAGTTACAGTAAAGCTTACTGTAATTCACTCACTCATCTTCTGGAAGAATTTGTTTTCTGAAGTTTTACTTTGAAAGCTCAGCCAGTAGCTGGCTCTGTTCCTGCCGGGAGAAGCGGTTCTTCTCACTCGTCTGAATCAGCTCACACGCGCGGAGGTCATCTGGACGTGAACGGGACAACACAGTCCTTTAATGTCCACAAACTTCAACTCTTATCTCCAAGACGTATCGTCAACAGGTAACGAGGCGTTGATTGTGTCCTGAACGTGTGGGAAGCCCAGCTGAACCGTATGGGAAGGTGCTACTCTGGTTGTTTCAAATAATTAATTTCAGTTAACTTAGCTTTCATCTTCTTCCTCCTATTTCTTATTTTTCATAAGTATTTAATCTGTCAAGTAAATGTACCAACAGTTAAGTTCCTAATTGTCTGTTTGTTTTAATTTGAATTCTTGTCAACGTAGTTATTAAATCAGAGCTAATATCGATACAAATGTTTAATGTAATTTTTGTGATAGTTTCAATAAAAGGTCTATATTTTTTGTAGACCAACATAAATTGAAGTCTAAGTGTGAAATTACATTTCTGATTAATCACAGTAAAAACAATTTAGTATCGGAAAAAGGAAGAACTCGCACTTTGGTGGCAGTTTGTGCAAGATTAAAGTCTGCTAAACTGCGCATCCAATAATGGTGGCTCAGTAAGTGTTTAAATACCTTACTACATCATTATTATTCAATTACAATATATATATATATATATATATATATATATATGTATATA
>JBBPBX010050657.1:11476-24886 GCA_038048925.1 Garcialebias charrua
TATATATATATATATAAATGAAAGACCTATATAAAAGACCTACATTATCATTTTGTAACTCAACTAAACTTTGCACTTGTTTAGAGAAAACAAAAGTAGAGTAAGCTCACCTAAAATAGCCACCACCTCATCATCCTGGATAACCTCCAAAGAGCCTGACACCACAAAGCAGAGGCTGTCCACGCTTTCCCCGGCGTGGTAGATCAGATCACCAGGAGCACAGTGGATGGTCTGAAACTCCATGGCCAGAGCTCTGAGACACCCGTCACTGGCCAGTCGGAAAGCAGGGTGCTCTTTGAAAACCTTCCGGTTGAGATGAACACAGATGTCTGCTCGCATGTCCTTTGGACAAATCTGCAGCACCTGAAAGCAAAAAAGGTGGAAGGTTAAGAAAGGCTGGCTGGTGTTCAGATGAGACCCATCAAACACGTTGAAAAGTTCTTTTTTTTTTAATGTAATAAACTGTTGTTGGAAGCGCTAATGATCACATAATCATGATGATGTAACCTGAATGGCTTCAAACCATTCTAATTCTGTGATTTATTAGCTTTCACCATAAAAGTAGGAGGCTGTAAGTGCACTGAAATTAAAAAAATACATTATGTCCTCCCAATCTGCCCTTCAACCAGCTTTACATAATTTATTTATTTTTTGTGTTGTTGTATAGCTGTCCAGCTGCTGTGATAAATACAGGGACATATTAAAAGTCAATAGCAACTGAAGTGACACTTTTCAGAAGTGTAAGGCCACTTTAGAAGGATGCTGCTTTCCAGACTAATTTATAATGTCTAAAATAATGTGATCTTCGTTTACATATGTGACTTTATTCAGGTGGATCTATGACACATTCATCCTTCTAAAGGCTCTATCTCAGTTTTTCTGAAAGCTAGTTAATTTGACTTTTTAATCATAATTTTTTTTAAATCCCAAGGCCTTCCAGAATATGGTAAAAATCTGGAATGCATAATACATTTTTAAATGTCTTCTAAGCAGTTTAATTGTTTTAGTAGCTATTTGGACCAGCAGCTGTTTTTAACTTAACATGTGATTTTTACTAATTAAATGGTAATGTAAATGCCACAGACCTGAAATGGCTTAACTGCAATTATTTATCAGATGTAGATGTAAATCCAATGATTGCTTACTGAACGTTTTATTAAAATTGATCCTGTGCTTTATGCAATATTTTTCCAACACTTGTGTGAATACAAACACACACAGGCAAGAACATGTCAGCTTCGCGTTTGTACATTTATAAAAAGGAAATCAGTTTTTATTATAACGTGAACTACACCAAAGTTTCTCTCATCGGTTTAAAAGTACGGTAATATTTGTCATTGAAATCTCCGCTCATTGTCGTTATGTAAAAATATAAATCTTTTTACGTCATTAATTCCACCTGAAGCAAAGCCTTTCCAGCACAACTTGATGCCATGAGGGGAACGTGAAGGCAGCTCCGAGCTCTGAGTACAGCCGCCCGTCTGCTGAGCGTCAGCATGTTGTTCACCTCATCACGGGATCTGCTTTCAAAACAAATCTCTTTGAAGACAAATGCCAAGCAGAGAGGGATTATGGGCCATTTATAGCTGCTTTAATGTGGCCTCCAGCCAGATAAGCAAAAAAGACACACAGATCCAAAGAAGCTCAACAAGGGGACGCAATACATTTCATAATGTGATTTTGATTTTAAGTGAGCCATTTATTATGTTTTATTGGCAGTTTTGGTTTAAAACTGAAGTGAAATGATTTGACTTGGCAAGTGGGTTTTAATTAGATGCATTGATGAACTATATCAACAGACAGGCAACAGTTCAGTCCATCTGATCCCAGCTTTAAATGCTCAGTTTTCAAACCCTCAGCTCATTTTAGTGTTGACTGAATTCAGCTGGATGGTTGAAGGGAATGGAAAACAATATATTTTATGCTTCCCGAACCACACTTTTACAATGTGAGCTCAATGAATCTTGACATTGCCACTTTGGAATATCCCCACACAGCCGGTGAGAAAGGAATCTGTTTAAAGGAGAAATTAATCTTAGTCCCTTAGTAATTTGACTAAATTATTTTGGTGGAATGAAGTTGCTGACCTGAACCTCTAAAGTAGCCCCATGAATGTAACAGAAACCCAACAGGTTTGTAGGGTGGCTAAAAGATTCACATCATCCACTGCATTTCTCATCCTGATGTGCCTAACAATTTGAAGCAGAAGAAAATCTGAGCTCATCAGATCCAATGTCCCCTTTCCATTACACCAAGGGTCCAATTATACTCCGCAGCAAATTGGAGGTTTTCTTTTCTATTAGTCCCACTGATAAGTGAGTTTCTTGAGGCTACACAGCCCCCAAAATTGTACTTTATTCAGTGGTGGCTGGTCCATAAGGGGAAAAAAACATTTCTACTTTGTACAAAGTAAGATTTGGTACCTGGATTATTGAGCATGAATTTTCTTTCCACAAAGTAGTTCCTCCCAATAAATAACGTACATTTTTATAAATAACGTATATTTTTATAAATAACGTAAATTTTTATTTTTACTGAGCTTGCTGTGTATTGTTTTGTTCTGTGTATTTTCAACTATTTTGACAATTTAAATGGAATTTTAAATGATTTTAGCGATTCAACCGCAGCACAGTATTTTATTTTACTTTTTTACTGCTATGGGGCAGTACCGTTCAACAAACCGCATTCATCAAGCAGATAAGAACGTGCGGCCAGTGATCTGAACAGGCAGGTCCAATAGTTTTATTTGTGGTATTTGATTTTCTGTCCTGTGGTCACATTCGGCTGGTTTCAGCGCATTGATACAACCTCTACTGACGTGAGCTCAAACCCAGGAACAGTTGCAGTGAAACCTGCTGAGACCAACAGTGGAGATATTCTGTTTTTAAACACAAATGGAGCAGAACGAGGGGACCAGAAAACTGAGAAGAACAGAGAGAAGTCAAAGAACAAGAAATGTCCTCCAACATTTAAACAATTCTGTGGCTTCTGTGTGTGAGTGGTTGAGGTGGGTCAGTGGTTGAAGCAGTGATCTTGTAACTAAGTGTTTATGGGTTTGATCTCTACTTGGATCTTCTATTTGATTCAGTGATGATAAACTGTATCATCATTTTTCACTTTCTATTATTTTAGAGTTACATCATTGAACCCCCCCCCCCATTTAACTGTGTTAATTAGGATTATTATTTCAGAATTATTACTTCAAATCTAATGAGAAATCTAATTCAGAAAGCTGTGCACCTGTCGGCTGGAGGTGGGAGGAGTCTGTTTCTCTGATTTACTAGACAGGACTGTTTTTCATGAGACACAACCTTGACCCACGGGATGGAGAAAAAAGAAAAAACTTTGTAGACACGTGTACAACAAAACGACAACAATAAATTAAACATACATGTATATCTGTTTGATTGTTTGTTTTTCCACAGAAAACTGCACCATTTGTAAAGATTTGTGGGGCTATTGATTCAGGAAATTGTCCAACCCAGTAATATTTTTGTTCAGGAGCTGCCACTGAGTTTATTCACAATTGGCATGTGAACCTGTTCCTAGTTTTACTAATGAACATCAATGAGTTTCATCCATCCATGCATCCATCCATCCATCCATCCATCCATCCATCCATTATCTTTACCCGTTTCTTCCTTTTTGGGTCGCGGGGGTTGCCGGTGCCCATGTCCAGCAATCACTGTGCAAGAGGCGGGGTACACCCTGGGCAGGTCTCCAGTCCATCACAGGAACACGTAGAGACAAATGAGACAAACAACCATTCATTCTCTCACTCACACCTAGAGACAATTTAGAGTCACTAATTTGCCTAATATGCATGTTTTTGGTCCTTGGGAGGAAACCAGAGTACCCAGAGAAAACCCACGCATGCATGAAGAGAACATGCAAACTCCACCCAGAAAGGCCCCCGGACCAGGATTTGGACCAGAGTAACCTGCTTGCTGAGAGGCAGCAGCTCCACCAGTTGTGCCACTGTGCAATGAGTTATATTGTGAAAATTTTTAAAGTAGATTTCAGCAAACATGTAAGTTACTATTACCCCAAGTGTAATCATGAACAATTGTTTTTCTGACAATTTATCCTAAAACAACAATTTCCCTATATTCCACCAACGTGAACTGGCCGTGATTCTATTTTAGCCATTTTGGTAATCGTGTTTTTATATTGCTGAATGCAGATCAAAAAAGAACCCATTTGCATTTCTCAATATAACTGTACAATAAATAAATAGACATTCTTAATGTCTTTGGTCGGGAAATGTATTCAAATTATTTAAATTATGCTGCATTTGCTTGGTAAAATCCTAACTATTGAGTCAATATTTCAAGAGGCACTGTGGTGCTAAAGATCTGGTTTGCTAAGAGGATTAAGTGACTTGTGACGTGTTTGGTGGATCTGAGTAAGGCTTAAGACCATGGTTCCTGACACATTCTGTGGGAGTGCTGTGGGAGTGGTGTAGGGGTTGCTTTTAGGGCTAACTGGTCCTGTGTAACCAAAGTAAGAACATTGGGCCTCATGCAAGAACATGTTCGTATTTTTATCCTAAATTTCTCTTACTTTTGTTCGTACGAAGCGTTCGTACGAACATGCCACGTCAGATTCAACAAACTCTTCTATCCTCAGGAAAAGTGTGTAAATGAGCTGCGTACGTATGATGAATTGCACCTGTTCTATCCACCTGCTTGTGCACGCAAAGAGGTCATTTACATAATTCCCACCCCTCAAAACACCATACGTAAGGCTACGTTTCCTGCCTCAGAGAGCAGGAAGTGTCCATTCATAAAGATGACAGCGAGAAGTATAAAGAAGAACTTTACTGGTGCGGAGATTGAAGTTCTGCTCTCAGAGTAAATAACTAACTAACTAAATAAATAAATCTGTAATTTTTAGCAGCGTCAGCTGTGAATCTGCTTTAAAGCCGAGGACCCACTCAAACGTGCGGCGCGCACGGACCATCCCCGGGGCACGGGGGGGTGGGCCCGGGCGCGACGTGCGGGAGGCGCACGGGGGTCGACGTGGGGCGCTCGGCGATCCTCGGCACGCGGCCGGCCCACGGAACTTTGTACCCAGCGGCGTGGCGGTCCTGCTCGGCCGTGACCCGCCGCGGCCCCCGAGTACCCGCGTACTCGTCCGCGACCCGTCCGGGCCGCGGCGGTGGGTGTGAAGCCGCTTTATTTTAATTTAACCAATTTAACCAATTTGTGTCGTTGCAGTTAATATTATAATATTATAAATCTGTAATTTTTAGCAGCGTCAGCTGTGACTCTGCTTTAAAGCCGAGGAATGAAATGTGCTGTAATGTCATGTCTCCCGTGGGTTGTACAGTCACAGAAATAAAAATCGTATTTATCTCTCCAGCCCTGCTCTGGTTTTTCTTTGGTCAAATATTTTTAATTTTAGTGTAAACAACTGTGTTACATTATAGTTTCACTTATTCAGAAGAGCTGTCGCGCACCGCTACCCCCCCCCCCCATGCAAGTGTCCGATGTGTTTTTGAACAAAAGCATTTTAAAATGTCTCGAAACTTCAATTAACTTCATATTAATATTGTAGTGCTATACAACAAAATTAATAGCTGCTTTATTTTAATTTAACCAATTTGTGTCGTTGCATTTATCCATCCATCCATCCATTTTCTTCCGCTTATCCGGGGTCGGGTCGCATTTAATATTATAATTCTAATTCAAACAGAACAGCCTCTTTTCAACATAATTATAGATTGTGATTCATTTTCAACTCAAAATATCTTCAAACTAATGAAATATAAAGTTATTAGTGAAGAAAATCCGTCTGGATAACAGCAGACTGGTTGCTCGTAAAATATACGACAGGTCTGGACCATTTCATTTCATTTCATTTCATTTCATTTCATTTATTTATTTATTTATTTATTTAAGTTAGGACAATGCATATTAATCAACATAACAGCAGTTAGCATCAATGTAAATATGCCGGAGTTAGCACAATAGCTAATTTTCATCCGTTGTCCTAAGGCAGGTAAGAATAAGAAACGTCCCATAAAACAAAAGAGCGGAGAAAAATACAAACATCACCTATATAGCACATAACACAACATAAAATTACAATAAAAATATGATGCCATAAGAAAATAGACAAAGTAATCTACACATGAGTGCACTTCTGATTAGTTTTCAGCCAAAGTTTCAGAGAATTTTTAAAGCTGGAGTAGGTGCCACAGTTCCTGATGGAAACTGGCAGTGTGTTCCATGACTGCGTGCCTCTGATGGACACCACCATTTGGCCAAATTTAGTCCTGCACCGCTGCACATCACAATCTCCTCTGGTCAGTGCTCTTGTGTAAATTTTGTTCGTATCTGAAAAAAATCTTAGGATACGAAAACATTGTTGAATGCCACAAATGCTCCTAAATCACTCGTACGCACAGTTTAAGAACAAATCTGTGCGTACGAACGGTTCTTGCATGAGGCCCAATGTTTGTATTCTCGGCAAAAAATAGTTTTTTTCCTGGTGTAGGCTGGACTTCACCAGGGCTACCACTACTCTTTGATTCTGTTTGTGGTGTTCATAGGCAGAATCTCAAGGTGCAGTCAGGAAGATGAGGGTGTCTGGTTTGAGAATCTCAGGATCTCGTCTTTGCTTTTTGTAGCTGATAGTTATGTTGGCATCCTCAGGTCATGACTGAAATGGATTGAAATTAGCTTTGTTGTATGGTGGCTAGGCTCAGGCTTAGGGAAAAGGTGAGGAGCTGTGTCATCTGGGGAAGCTACTGCTCCTCTACATTGAAAGAAGTCAGAGGAGCCAGTTTCAAGACATATTGGGAGCAGACCACCTAGGCTGGCCTAGAACTCGATTGTCTTGTATTGCTTGGAGAGTTTCACTGGGGGTGAAGGATATCTGGGTTTCCCTCTTAGACCTGTTGCCTTCGTGAAATGCCCATGAATTGAAGGAAAGATTACCCTAAGTGGCAGAAATAGGAAGGATGAATGGATGGATTAATGGATCATGGTGTTTTCACTATTAAGAAAGTGTTCATGCAAACACCTACTGTCCCCCAAAGAAATCCCTAAATTACTAAATTAATTTTTTTTTCAAAGCACAAGTTTAACTTTTTGTGGAAAACACTTTCATGCTTCCCTGTTCAGTAATCAGAAAGCTTCGGAGCCAGTTAAATCAGCTCAAAAGGTGGAAACAGTCTATTCCTGTCCAGAGATAACACAAATCCAACTCTGCAGAAACCTCATTAACACTTTATGTTCAGTTTATATAATCCCTATAAAAATCAAGGGTATTTGAAGAGGGTTTACAAGGATTTATTCTCCTTGAGTAAGCTTGAGTCTAAATTCAGAGCTCAACTCATCTGAACTGTGGTGACTCGAGAGAAAAGCTGTTAGAGAAGATTGGCACACCCTGGCAAAAGTTCTGCAATTGTTTGCCAAAGAGGAAGTTCTTTCAGCTGTTTGATTTTGTAGAAAATAAACAGACATAACACAAAAAAAAATAAATGTTGAAGATCCAGGCTTTGTAAAATATGCTAGAAAAATATTACATTTAACTGTTGGAATCACGAGGCTATGATTAGCTTTACTAAACATTCTTTTTCTATTAAAAATATCAGAACACATGAGAGAGGGTTAGTATTTAACTTGCCTTTTCTGTGTCTATACCACGTGACATGGACCAGGTAGAGGCAATGTAGTCCATAACTCTCTCACTCAAGCCTTTGGGCACCTGGTAGAGTTTCAGAAAGTCCCGCATGCTGTTGAGCATCTCATGGTAGCGATTTGTGTTGGCGTACATCTGCTGGAAGATGGTTGTCACATTACCAAAGATGGTGGCATAGAGAAGGGCTGGGGAAACACAAAGAAGTTATAAAAACATCTAAAGGAATGTAAAAAATAAATATTCTTGTTTTAAGAAAGGTCAATTGTATTCATTTTATTCCTGAGATAAGTCTCAATGTAGACCATCACTCATTCATAAAGCCAACATTGTCGCAAAAGAGCAGCTGTGGCTGAGTGGTTAGAGCAGTCGTCCTCCAATGCAAGAGTTGGAGGTTCGATTCCACCAGCAGTCACATTCTGAAGTGTCCCTGAGAAAGACACTGAACCCTTCATTGCCTCTGATGTGTGTCCCATTGGTGTATGAACAAAGTGCTGATTAGTCTTTGTACAGAAATAGTAGAGTGGTAATGAATGGGTAAATGAGGACACAGATTGTAGTGTAAAGTGCTTTGAATATCTTGACTAGATAGAAAGGTGCTATATAAGTACAGTTCATTTACCATTTACCATAGTGTGATCATAAGAATCCAAGGTTTAGACTCAAAACTCAGGTAAAACTTAAAATGAGGATATCAGCACTTGAGTAATAAAAAAAGGCATTGACTGAAAGAATGCATCATTCTTGCCTGAGTTTTAAACTAAGATTATTTTATGATGTTCATGAGGTATTTTGCTAAAAGACAAACTGGGTTGACTCATATACAGGACTGGAAAACAAATAAAATGCTTAAAACTGAATCAGGAGAACAAGTGTGCTGGGAGGGGTGATTACTGAGTGAGTGTAGATGAGGCTAATGAACAGTTGAACATGTGTGGATGATTACAAAGAGGAATGAGGAAACAATGGCCAATGACACAAGGGAGGGACAAGTTATTGTTTTTTGTTTGTTTGTTTGTTTATGGCAGCTTCCTTCTGCAGGGGTCACAGCAAGCAAGCTTGCACAAAAATGTGGCTACTGATTCACATCAGATGCCATTCCTGACAGAAACTGGGCTCAGACCTGCAGCCTCAGGATTACAAGACCTCAGCACTGACCATCGAACTTTGTAGCACCTCGGGGGAAGGACAGGTAAAACATACAAAAATAATTAAAAGAAAGCACAAAAATATGATTTGTCATGACTAAGTTAATAACAAATACTGGAAATAAACTCAACCTAAAAAATCTCTCACAAACCCCCTAAATCATGAAAGATATCTACTGAATTGGTTTCTTTAAAAAATGCAATATCACAATTTAAACTCATGACATGATGCATCTGGAAATGTAGTTATCCACTTAAATAGCTCTCAATCTGTTCCTGAAACTTGGGCAAAATTTCCTGCTAGTCTGGTTGTTGATGCGTCTCAAGCTGCGGAATGACCAGAAAACAATTTTTTTTTAATTTCATGATCTGCTTTCTGTGTTGAACCCAAGTGCGGGAAGGTGGCGAGAGACTCCAGGTAAAATGAATAACAGAATTATTATTCAAATCTTTTTATTCGTTTTATACATGTATGTACAACAATGAAACAAACAAAAACAAAAACAGAACAGAATCATAACAGGTGCTGACATCACGCTAAAAAGGAGGGGAAAAGGGAGGGGGAGGGGTGGGAGGGCTATACATGTATACTCATGAGAACTTTGTCTGAAAATATAAAAGAAATGGCTGCCAAGTGACGTTGTATTGTTGAATGGAGTCGTTGATTGTATGTTTCAGATGTTCAAGCTTCAGATGGAACATAACATCTTCTATCCACTGCTTATGAGACGGAGGAGCGGCTCTCTTCCAATTGAATAATATTAGGCGTCTTGCAAGTAGTGTAACAAATGCTATGGCATTTGCCTGCTGCGTTGTTATTGGTGTAGTCGGAGGGACCACCCCAAATAGAGCAGTTAGAGCATTTGGAGCAATATTTCTCTTACATATGAATGTAATTGCCCCAAAGACTGACTCCCAAAAGGGGAGAAGCTTGGGGCAAAGCCAGAACATATGACTGAGATCAGCAGGACTGTGCCCACACCTGATACAAGATGGGTCCACGTCATGATACATTCTAGCTATTTTTTTAGGGGACAAGTGTAATCTGTGCAGCACCTTAAACTGTAACAGGCTATGTCTAATGCAAATTGAAGAGGAGTGGATTCTTGAAATTGCAGCCTGCCAGGCTGTATCAGTAAGTAGTTCCCCTAACTCTTCTTCCCACAATTCTTTCAGATGTCTAAGTGATGGGGATGCAGCATTCTGAATTTTGCCATATATAGCTGATACTAAGCCTTTATCAGTTGGATTCATATCCAAACATTCATCAATCCACGTTATCTGAGGTAGCGTTAATGAGAAATTAGCTTTCACGTAGCTTCGTACTTGGAGATATCTGAAGAAGTCAGCCTGAGGGACACCAAAGTCCCTTTGTAGCTGGTCAAAAGAAATAAAATGGCCTCTTTCAAAAAGATCCTTTATGCAAGTTATGCCTCTCTCGTGCCACTTTTGAAAGGATGGATCTATCAAGGATGGGGAGAACTGAACATTGAATCGCACAGGAGATGCAATGAGTGCTTTTCTACTTTGGAAATGAGTCCTAAATTGGGACCATATCTTTAGAGAGCCCCCAACAACTGGATTATTTGTTCGATGGCGTTTACTCAATGGTAAAGGGCTACATATTAATGAGCTAAGCGAAACTGGATTGCTAGAATGTTGTTCCAGGCGGACCCAAACTGGAGATTCAGCATCCGACTGATCCGTAAACCAGTATAAAAACTTATGGATATTGGTTGCCCAGTAATAGTAAAGGAAGTTAGGTAGGGATAGTCCACCATCCTCTCTTTCTCTCTCTAGATATTCCTTCCTGATTCTCGGGATGTTTTTATTCCAGATAAACATAGATATATGTTTATTTAATTCTTTAAAGAACTTCTTTGGAATAAAGACTGGTATGGTTTGAAACAAATATAAGAACCTTGGCATAATTGTCATTTTTACTGAGTTTATTCTACCTACGAGAGACAGAGGGAGTTTTGACCACTTCTCCATATCCAATTTAGCCTTATTCAGTGCCTTGGTGAAATTTTTGTTAAACAAACAATTGTAGTCGGATGTTACACAAACGCCCAAATATTCAAAACTATCTTTATTGACTACGAAGGGGAAACTATGGAAGGTCATTTGGCGTGCCTTTTCGTTGATTGGGAATATGACACTCTTTGATAGATTCAATCTATAACCAGATACCTGCCCAAATTTTTCAATTAGATTTAGAGCAATAGGTATTGCTGTACTGGGTCTAGACAGGAAGAGTAGGAGGTCATCAGCGTAAAGGGACAATTTGTTTATGTGCCCACCCCTCTGCACACCAGCTAAATTAGTAGAATCCCTCATCATAATTGCAAGAGGTTCAATAGCGATATCAAACAAAAGGGGGCTAAGAGGGCATCCTTGTCGAGTACCCCGTGAAAGTGGAAAGAACCTAGACGTGACCTTATTTGTTCGTATTGACGCATGTGGTGCTGTGTATAAAATGGTAATCCAAGTACAGAAAACTGGACCAAATCCAAATTTTTTGAGTGCAGTAAACAAAAAATCATATTCAATTCTGTCAAATGCCTTTTGGGCATCAAGGGATATTACTACTTCGGGTTCAACGCTATGGGACTGATAGATAACATTAAAGAGACGTCGCAGATTACTGGAGATCTGTCTACCTCTGATAAAGCCCGTCTGGTCTGGGTGAATAAGTTTGGGAAGAGCATCTTCGAGCCTGCCAGCAAGGATCTTTGCCAAAATCTTATAATCACAACATAGCAAACTAATTGGACGATATGACTCACAGAGCAAGGGGTCTTTAGATTTTTTAAGTATCAGTGAAATAATTGCTTGTGTCATAGTTTCAGGTAGAGCCTTTTTGTCTAATATCTCATCATAAACTCTTAGCAGTAAAGGGACTAATTTTGGTGCAATTTTTTTAAAAAACTCTATGGAAAACCCGTCTGGGCCGGGTGCCTTTCCAGATTTCATTTTTGTGATAGCCTGAGTTATTTCTGATATAGTAATAGTGCCCTCCAACTTAGACCTGTCCGAGTCATCTAAAATGGGCATAGTCAAATTGCTGAAGAAGTCTTCGATTAGGGCGGTGTCACCAGCTTCAGAAGTATACAGATTCTCGTAAAATGACTTAAACTGGGCATTAATCTCATTTTGGTTAGTAAGTATATTATCATGTTCATCCTTTATTGCTGTAATGAAACCTGCAGTTGTTGACTGTTTCAGTTGATGGGACATCATTTTGCCTGCGCGATCTCCAGACTCATAATAAGTGAGACGCGATCTCATGTGCATGTCTATGGCTTTGACATTGGTAACTGAATCAAACTCTGTTTGAAGTAGGATTCTTTCTCTGTATAAGTCATCGGAGGGTGAAGCCGAATGCAGCTGATCTATCGTTTTAATTTGTTCCATAAGCTCTGAAGCCCGTTTAGCTCTTCTTCTATTCTCACCAGCAACATAAGATATCACTTGACCTCTCAGATATGCTTTTAGACTTTCCCAGAGTGTAGCATTACTTATCTCAGGCGACTCATTCAGCTCAATAAACATATCTATTTGTGCGTTGATAAAATCAACAAATCTTTGTTCAGACAACAGTCTGGGATTAAGTCGCCACGAAAAAGTGCGAGAATCGTCTTCAGGGAAACTCAACCCCAGAGTAACTGGCGAGTGATCCGATATAACAATGCTGCCATAATCTACGTGGGTAACCATAGGCAAGAGTTTCTGATCAATTAGAAAGTAGTCAATCCTTGAGTAGGTTTTGTGCACTGGGGAGAAAAAAGAGAACTGCTTGGATGATGGATATTTGAATCTCCAGGGGTCCACCATTCCGTATGCTTCAAGAAACATATTAATACAACGGGCTGAGTTACTAAGTATGGCAGATTTTGAGCTGGATCGGTCTAATGTTGGGTTCAAAGTGCAGTTCAGGTCCCCAGCTAGAATTAAATTGTGTGACTCAAGATCCGGTAGGAGGGAAAAGAGATTGCTAAAAAATTCCACATTATCCCAGTTAGGGGCATAAACATTGGCAAGAACAACAGGCCTGTTAAATAATTTGCCTTGTGTGATGACGTACCTGCCATTTTTATCCCTGATTGTTTTAGACTCTTCATATTGTACATCTTTATGTATTAAGATAGCCGCTCCTCTGCTCTTACTATTGAAATCAGAGTGAAAAAATTGTGTAAAGCCTCCTCTGCTAAGTCTACACTGATCTTTATTTAGCAAATTGGTTTCTTGTAGGTAAACGATGCGACTTCGCAATTTATGAAGATGAGAGAAGACTTTGTTTCGTTTGACTGGATGATTTAATCCCCTGACATTCCAGCTCACCAAAGTGGTGCTGGTTAGTACTTTATTATTCATAGAGGACATAGACTAGGCTCAGCGAAGGAGACCTCCAACATGCAGCCCATAAAGGGAGAAGGGAAAATAAAAAGGGGCAGGGAGGGTAGGGGGAATGGGGAATAATGTACACATGATTAAAGCACCCATAATAAAACTGCAACAATGAACAGAAATAAAATAAAATAAAAAGTAAACAAAATAGCCTCAAAAGGAGACCGCTATCCTTCCGGTTCTCACAGTTTATCTCCTCACTATC
>JBBPBX010050658.1:0-12553 GCA_038048925.1 Garcialebias charrua
ACAACATGTTTGGTCTTTAGTACATACATTTATTCACATCACATCCTATACTACTACTTCTTAATACTACTATAGTAAATGGTAAATGGACCGTACTTATATAGCACTTTACTCTTATCAAGATACTCAAAGCACTTTACACTACAATCTGTGTCCTCCTTTACTCATTCATACAGCACTCTACTAGATCTATACGACGACTAATCAGAGCTTGATCAGATTCATACACTGATGAGACACACATCAGAGGCAATGAGGGGTTCAGTGTCTTGCCCAGGGACACCTCAACATGTGATAACTGGTGGAATCGAACCTCCAACTCTTGCATTGAAGGACAGCTGCTCTACCCGCTCATCCACAGTTGCCCATCTGAAAGTGGTGCTTGCATGCCGCATAATTCAGGAGTAAAAATACCGTTTTATTTATAAAATGCTACTTTTCCTTTTGTTTGTATGGTTCAAGAGGTATTTCCATACACCTGTTTGTCCAAGGTCAGGTCACAGAGTTAAAAGGTTGAGAAGAAAAACCCAGACTTCCCTGTAAGCAACACTTTTTAGCCCCTCCTGAAGAAATCAAAGGTGTTCAGAGGGCAGGAATATTTAGTTCATCCAGTAAGTTTTTGGTTTTCCTTCTAATGCCTATACAACCTCCACAGACGTGTTCAAGAGGTATCCCTATACGATGGGACTACTCCGAGCTTCTCATTTTATCACAAAGGCTGAGCTCCATGAGGATACTTTTTCCTGTTCCTTGTACCTGGAATCTTGTTCTTTTGGTTGTGATCTGACCTCCTGTTCTGGGGGCTTTGCCCTCAACTCTGAAATGCTTCAGTGCACACTAAAAGTCGAGGCTTGAAGTTACCAACAGAAGTGCGTCATCTGTAAAAAGCAGACTGAACTTGAAACTTTCCAAATCAGACACCGTCTTCTCCACAACTGCGCCTTGAGATTTTGCTCACCACAAACTGAGGACGCCATAATACAACCTGTACTGGAACAAGCTTGTCTTTGCTGAGAGTTCTGACCCAGCTTTTACTTTAGCTATACAAGGATCATATTTCTCTTGAAAACAAATCTGTCAACATATAATCCAGCAGCACCCTCCACAAAATAACTCCATAAATTTAGTCGTTAAGCTTTCTCCAGGTTCACTAAACACACGTGGACTGGGCAATCAAAACCCCATGATCTCTCCTGGCAACTCTGCACAGTTAAAGACCTGGTCCACAGAGAAAGATTTACAGGTGATGCAAGCCGCAGTGCATCAGTTGTTGTAATTTGTAAAGGGGGGTGCAGAGTAAAGAGTAGACAGTGAGAGAAAGCTGAGGCTACACTCATTGGTTTAATAGCTTCATTCTCCAGTCTAGTATAATTAAAGCCACGAGGCTCAAAAGCTGACCTAATGATGCGTGATGTGCGTGTGTGCATGCTGACATGTGCATCTTTGTCCACATCCCCTGTTCTGTACCTGATTAAATTGGGCGAAGCAAGTACGATCTCGAGCAACCGATAAGCGCTGCATGGGGATTGGAGAATTACAACAGCTCTAATTGGAATGGTGTTGTTGTTTCCTTCAAGGCAAACAGCACAAAGGCACTGCTGGACTAATAGGTTCCTCGCCAGTCTCATCAGCATACTGATCAGGTGCCTCTTGGTGGGCTGATTATAATGTAAGAAATTCATGTCCAAGTCTCCGCCTTGTCTCAACTCTGCCATGTTTCTTTGTGTCTGGTTACATGAGGAGCGTATGAGTGTGTCCTGATGAGCTTTGATGTTGGATGAATAAATCAGAGTTTGTTTGTTGTATATGGATCCACGAAGCAGATGTCTAAAAGCTACAATCTAGCAAATATCAGAGGAGAAACCTCATGTATTCCAGCGGCAAAATAAAGCAACAACTTCTCAATTTCACATATTTGAACATACAGCATGTTGAGTTATTCACTTTTAGGCTAAAGCAATGATGCAAGACATGCGGATTGCACTACGACTACCTCATGGTACATAGAAACGATGTTCACCACAATGGGCCCTGCATTTTGCGTGACAGCAAAAAGAGAAGAAGGAGCAGGGGACAGAGCTGCTCAGAGCGACAGATAGATGTACCACTGTGATTCAAATTGCCTTTTTACCTGTGCTGAAAGTGACATTTTTGAAAAGAGTGCAAAAGATTATTGTAATGGGTTTGGTAATGGGATTTAACAAGATCCCTGCTAAGAACATTTTGCAAAATGAACTAAAGAAATAGAGTCTACTTAACCATTTGATGCAGAAAACTCGACTCAAATTGAATACTGAGATACATAAAAACATGCACATGTACAGCAAGGTGCAAAAGTCCCAAACTATTCTTCATTACCGTACTCTTTATTGTAATTAAAATAAGCCAGATGATGGTGAAATTAAAAATTAAAATAAGCCAGACTTTTTATTATACGTTTGTGTTTTTCTAGCCTCAAAAAGAGGCTCCATTTATGAAAAATATAAAGAAATAAAAAATGGTTAAAGACTATTGCACATTACAGTAATATGTGTGTTTTTCTAATGGTGTTGCTTTTGTACATCATTTATCATCATCACATGTTATATTTGGATCATTCCATGTCCAGTCCACAAAAAAAGGTGAAACTACTTTATAGCTTTCTTGTTATTATTACTATTATTATGATTATTATTATTATAGGTATTATTAATAATTGCCCTTCTTTAAAAACATTTTTTTTTTTACAACTTTACAATCAGGCTCAAACTATGAGCCTATAAGGTTCATGATGGTACATAGATAGAGGAGAGGCTTATTTGATGGAAAGTGCCTTTCTTAAAATATAGAAAATGCATTATTATACAGTATTATTGTTATTAGTAGTAGTAGTCATAGTAGCATTATTGACATTTATTATAATTATTAGATAATTTTTTATTCAACCTTTATTTAAACAGGTTAGTCCCATTTAGCCACGAGGACTCATTTACAAGAGAGACCTGTATTATCTAAATGAATCATAAAAGCAATAAGTGTGAATTTATAATGATATAAATCACCATCCATCCGTCCGTCCGTCCATCCATCCATCCATCCATCCATCCATCCATCCATCCATCCATCCATCCATCCATCTTCTATGCTTGAACTTGATTGTGTGCAAGGTCACAAAAAGCAGGTGACTATTTCCAGTAAGGTGAGAGCCAGTGTAGATGGACAAGAGCCATGGAACCATGGACAGGTTCCCAGTCCATTTCAAGGCCACTGACAAATAAGTATTCACACACAATCATGTCTAGGACCATTAGAACAAGCATACTTTATATGTACTGTACTTTATATGTACTGTACTTTATATGTACTGTACTTTATATGTAATGTACTTTATATGTTCTGTCTAAAACAAGTATCTCTTGTAAATGAGTCCTCATGGCTCAGTGAGAATAGCCTGTATGAATAAAGGTTGAATGAATGAACAATCAATTACCTTAAGTATGTGCATGCTTTTGAACTGTGGGAGGAAAGACAATACTGTACCTGTAAAAAACACACACATGCAAACAGGGAAAACACGAGGACTCTACATGCAAAGAAGCCCCAGCCAAGATTTGATTCCAGGTATTTTATTTCACTGTAAAACAACAATGCTAACCAGCTGCTCCACCTTGCAACCCCCAAAAATAAATTGTAGGTTAAATATGATTGACTCCCATCTGGGTAAATTCTGCATGGACTTTAGGGTTTTCTCAAAGAACTCACGTGTCCTCATAGGTTTAACTCTAGATTCTAACTGGGCCCTAGATGTGAGTGTGAGCATAATGTTCACAGTGCTGTAATAAACTGGTGACATGTCTACCTTGACTACCAGCTCCAGGCTACCCTAAACAGGATTAAGTAGGTAAAATATGGGTGTATGGATACTAGAAATGTTAACATCACTTTGCCTTTGGTACAATCATATATTTAAACTAATGGACTCTGACCTTTTTGTCTTGTTACAATAAGGAATACAAAAAACAGACACACAAATTGAGCGATAAGCCAAAAACACAAGTGAAACTAACCAATAATGTTGGATAACTTTACTCATCTTTTGCTTATTTTACAGACTTCTTAATTTTTATCAAACTTGTGGGGGTCTGTACAGCTTCAAAGTTTGATGTGGATTAATTCAGCAGAAATTGGCTGTTAAAGTCAAGTTTTGAATCAATGCAAAATCAGTCCTATTCACCCCAAAGAGGTGAACATTTTTCAGTTATATTTTTTAGTTTTTAATGTATTTGTATAAGATGACTTCTTATGTAATAATTTCAAGGAGGAGGCATTGAAACTAATGGCGGGGCTGGCAGTGCGCTCCCTTCGGGGCTGCTTGGGCTCGGGTGTCCTGTCCTGTCCTGTCGGCAGGGCGCGGGGTGGGCCGGATCTTGGATGTCTGCTACTCTCCACCCCAGAATGAATGGGCCTACCTCCTGGGTTTGGATGTGGGCTGCCCCATGTAGGGAGCAGGTACATGTCTTGGACCTAGGGGGTATAGAGTGTGCATCGGGATTATGAATGGAACGTGTCGTTATTGTTTGTCTTTCTGTGACTGAGGGTGAGGATGAGGGTGGGTCTGAATGAGTGTGTCTGTGTATGAATGTTTAAGTGTCAGGCTGGGACTTGGACTGCCCCCTCTCTGATACTTCTGAGGCTACTTAATGTCGCGCTCCTGCCACGTGGCCCCCTGGTGGGTGTTCCTCTGCCTGCGGGCGTGCTTGGGGCCCTCACTATCTGGGGCTGGGCGCTTGGGCGTTTGTCGGCTCGGCCTGGTGGCTGCCTGGTGGGGCTCGTGTCCTCTGGTCCTGTCGGGTCTGGGCTTGAGGGATGGGCGTCCCCGGTGCCCGGGCCTCGGTGACCGGACCTGGGGCTACGTCGGTAGCCTGTGGGGGGCCTGTGTATTTGTCGCGGTCGACCCCGGGGGGTCATTGTGTGTGGTCGCTGGTGGGGTTTGTCCGGTTCTTCCCCTTGGTCGGACCTGGGGAGAGGACGAGTGGTTCGTCCTGTTCGGGTGGTCCTGGGGACTCTGGGCTCGGGGTCCTTCCTGGGGTCTTGGGCTTTGATCGCCCCTTCGTCTGTCTCGGGCTTTGGGGGGACGGGTCTCTGATGCTTCACACTCGCTACTAAATGTTCTATTGGAGGAACCTTATTCACTTATGCATGCTCACAACCACACACAAATGGATGCAGGGATGTATATGTAGATATATGCAGATATGTAGATGGGTATATGAATGAATATAAATGTATATGTATGTATACTGTATATATATTTGTAGGAATGGGTATGTGTATTTATAGAAAGCTACTGCAAGGTCATGAATATTATCAGTCTTTATGCATGTATGTTTCGTTGCTGTGTTCTGTCATGTGCTTTGCAGGATTGTGGACGGAGGTTGGGTGTGTTTGCCTTGTGCTCTTTTTGTGGATAATTGTTGTTTTGTTGTCTTACTTTCTCTTTTCTTTCTTTCTCTCTTAAAAAAAACATATTGGAGTGAGAGGATGGCTAAAAGGTGTGAAGGGAGGCCATCTATAAATGGGAAAAAAAAAAAAGAAACTAATGGCAAAATTGCAATAAATATATGTCTATATGACACTGCTTGAGTAACGTTTGTTGAAAAAAAGTGATTTTTAGAAGGATTAAATATTTATATATCAATCACAGCTAATTAAAAAAATAAATCAGTGGTGGGCAGCACGGTGTTGCAACTGGTAGAGTGAGCAGGTTATCCTGGTTCAAATCCCAGTCCGGGAACCATTCTGGGTGGAGTTTACATGTTCTCTCCATGCATGCGTGGTATTTCTCTGGGTACTCCATTTCCTCCCACAGACCAAAAACATGCATGTTAGACTGATTGGTAACTCTACATTGTCTCTAGTTGTGAGCGAGAGAAAGAATGGTTGTCTCTTTTGTCTCTCTGTGTCCCTGTGATGGACTGGAGACCTGTCCAGGGTGTCCCCCACCTCTCGCACAGTGATGGATGGATATGGACACCAGTGACCCCTGCAACCTAAAAAGGAAGAAGCAGGTAAATCTAATGCATGGATGGATAAATCAGTGGTTCCAACCTTAAGGTTGTGGAGATTCACCTTTATCCCAACAAAACAAGGAGGTTTTAAAAAAATAAATAAAAACGCTGAACATAATCAGCAGACATGGAATGACCCATACGCTACCATGCTGTAATCTACTGAATGCACTAAAACCCAGTTTTTGCACACAAAAAAAGAAAACGGGCGTAAAAGCAATTTTAAAATCAAGTGATACCAAAACACTGCAGGAGATCAGTCACAAAGACTGAACGCAGGGAACATCAGAGACAGAGAGAGGAACAGAAGAGCGTTGTGCAGTGGAAGCCGTGAGCGGCCCTACTGTGGTCACGGTTAGATGGACGAGACGAGGTGGAGGCAGACGCATCACCATTATCATCATGATTTGATCACAGCGTTTCCTACCCCGTGGCTGCGCTCTGCCCTTATATCTTAACAGTGTTGTTGGCGTACAGGCCGTAGCTCTGCAGCTCTGTGTAGGGGGCGCTAGCACCACTGTCTAAGGCTGAGCAGTGAAAGGCCTGAGCGGCTGTGGCTGCAGCAGCTCGCGCGGTGGACACCTTCATTCGGTGCGACTCGGTCCTGGACTTGTAGCAGAACTCCACCAACGCCACGAGCATGGCCAGGCCCAGGCCTCCGATCAGAATGTAGAAAACTCCCGCCACGTTGCTGAGACTTAGAGCGCTTGTCTTGTCCTGCAGGGAGGAGAGGGGCCAGAGCCAAGACATTACTACCATACATTTAGAGTAGACACACATCTATACAAACAATAACCACAAGTGATTCAGATTCAACTTAAAACATGTACAATAAAATGACATACCCATATAACACACGCACACAAACACACACAATACAGATAAATCTAACCGAAATACAAGATATACTGTACATGTTACAAAAGACTATAGACACACAAAATGTACACAAATCCTTTGTAAAAACATGAGGCCTGCCTGACAAAGCAGAATGTAACTACAATTGTAAAGTAATCGTACATTTATTTAGTCTTTTGATCTCACAGTCTCACCAATAACTCTGTGACTGGGTGCACTATTCTGGACATTTTTAATGTTGATATTTTTATTTGTCTTGTTTATAAAATAACATGCTTTCAAACATTTGCACAAAAATGATAAAACATTTATGTCAAATGTCCACATTAAAAACATACCAAAATGCAGAGAAAGACTATTTTCAACTTAGTTGCAGATTATACCACTTTTTTTTGTTCGGGTGAAGATATTGAACAGATGTTAGAGATGATACAGGCAGAATTGGTAAAAAATACAAACTTGGTTCCAACTTAATAAGTTATCATCAAAAAAAAAAAAAAAAACTACATGATATTTAGTAATAGAAATAAAATGATCAAAGTCATATTTAAAATTGACAGTATTAAAATTCATAGAGTTAATGAAATAAAAATGTGGGGTGTTGTTATTGATGAAAAGCTGACATGTAAATCTAATAAATTACTTAAGAATAAAGTAGTTAAATCAATTGCATTACTGTATAAAGCAAAATAGTTTTTGAACGAAAACTTTGTATATTATTGTTTAATGTAATGATTGTTCCATATTTAATCTATTGTCTTGGAAGTTTGGGGAAAAGCATGCAATACAATTCCAAATCCTATTTTTATTTGACAAAAAAGAGCTATAAAAAGTGCTATGGTAACACAAAAAAATTGATTATTTCATTAGTTGAAATTATAAACATTTTATGATTTGGTGTTTTGCAAGTCATGCATAAAGCTCATAAAAATATTACCCTAAAATATTCAATTAAAATTTGTTTAAAAAAAGAGTCATTATAACCTTAAAAGAATGTACATGTTTGTAAAACCTCCAATTAGAACTAGTCTGAAGGAGCTGAGTTGTAATTCAGGGAACAGGATTGTGGAATTGACTTGATATCACCATAAACAGTTCTGAAACAATTTATATGTTTAAAAAGATGATTAAAATAAAGTTGTTGATAAGTATACCATGTGAAGGCTATCTATTTTTTTTGTTTTCCCTTTGGAGATTGTTCAATCCTAAATTATTGTTTGTTTGTAGTTATTTTATATATTTTTAAACAAGGGTCCTTTAAGAATTTTCTTCTTCTTTCTGCACCGTTTTCATTCAATGCTTTTTTTCTTCTTTGTGATGAATTTCTTTTGTTTCTTTTAAATGAATGAATTAACAAATAGTTAAAGATTTCTGAAGATCAGTTTCTATTTCCTGTCAATTATTAACCATTTCAGCACATGATTAAAGGTAATGGTGACAGGATCAGGAAAAGTGCAACAGACGTAGAAAAAAAAAAAAAAAAAAAACAGTGAAAAAACAGTAAAAAAAAGTTTAGGTTTCCAGAGCACATACTTTAATAGAGAGCATGCGTAAAACAGTTTTGCATGATCATGTTTCAAATCTGGTTTTGTTCAGTCTATTTATTACAAACATAAAGTTTACTCTCTTTTTTTTATCTCTCTTTTGGATTGGGCGTAAAAACCAATATTTGTTTCATAGCAGAAACTTGGTTTTGGTGAGAATGTGACATGTAAAAAAACTATCCAAATTAGTGTAGATGGGGCCTTTTATTACCGATAAAGTTTATTAACAGGGTTGCAGTTGAAAACACGCCAGGGAACATTTGCGTCCCAAAGCAGTGTGTAGCACAAAATATTAGGGGATACAGAATATTGTCTTCTGGGCTTGTGGTATTTTTCATCATCTGTACCAATAAAACCTTTGTCATAAATTACTTGTGCTACATCTAGTGTTCTCACAAACAAGTAGGTGTAAAAACCTTTAATAAAACTTTACTGCTGCATGCTAATTACATTGAAGAGCTTTCAGTGGCTGTTGACATCCATACTGGCTAACACTTTCCATCACAGACAAAACAGAGGATACAAAAGACCCTGATAAAACCACACCGATGAATATGACTCATTCTATCTGAGCCCTCTAATGTTGAGCAGTTTTTCATTAGAGAAAGAAATGATGCCATAAATCAGCTGACAAGAATTTACTCAAGTTACATAATTTTTTAATGCATAATGTGTTCCATCCTTACTTACACAAACAGAAACAACAATGATGAGGATAACTGGTGCTTTGTCTTTTATTCAATAATGATGTATTTATTCATAATAATAAAATAATGATCATTACTAATATGAAATTCCCACACCTACGCCAAGATACCTAGCCCACTAACATGTAACCTACAATTGTTGAACTCATCACTTTATATTCTAGTTCAACAATAGCCATTTTGACTCATGCAAAATAACTTTCATCAAAATGCAAAGTTCAGTTGACTCCCAGGGATCAAGTGTTTTAATTGTTCTCTACTTAACTGCAGCTGTTGGAGCATCATGCTATCAGATGTTGAAAAATTCTAGCTTTCAAGTTTCCATATAGCACCAATGTTACGTTGGATGAATAAAATGTAGCGGCAAACTGTGACTATGAGAGCTGGGCCTTCAGTTAGAATGTACTATTGTAACATACCATTAAATATTAATATCAATACACAGAATCCTGGATGCATTCACACAAGCTTACTTTCAGTTTTAAATTCAGTAACTTGCTAAAAGTAGAGATTTTTTCCCCTTTTTATCCATCAAACACAACATCTGTGCCATTTCTTTTACTGTCACCAACAACAACCTGAACATAAATACCAACCCAACACTAAACAGACAAATTAACAGGGACAGCCCATCATAATCTGAAAAATCCCCCCATTCATGTCCAAAGATTACCCAGAAGGCCCTGTGGCTCTTGTGCGCATGTGCAATGTGTGATTTTAATAATTCATACTGAAGTTTGAGAGTAACTCAAACAAACAGTTTCAGTAAAATTGCATCATGTCATGAAACCAAAGCACAACTTTTAACTTGAATCACAAATCTTCACATGGTTAATTAAAAAAAATAAAAAATAAAACACTTTACAAGGCCTAGCTGCGGCCTCAGTCCCCATGTTTTTGCCCCACCCACTTTAGATCAGCATTCTAATTGGTTAAATTTCCCATCAGTTATTCTACATCCTTCTCTACAAACAGTAGGTAAAAAAAATGAAAATAAAATAAAATAAAAAAAGCTCAACTGCTAAATAGTTCACAGAAAATAAGAGAAATGAGCAAATAATAAGAAAAACTAGACTGAAAATATTTTTTCATATGAAATAAATAGAGAATTTAAAAAACAATGTAGCATTTCATGTGGTATTATGTGCTGAATTCTTTGGCCTTCTCTGAAGGCATTGAAGACCCTGAGGGTCCCACACTGATAAAATTTCACTCTACCTCAAAGAAAGCCTCACTGTTGGTAAGTCACTTTGTAAGACAGGCCTCAGTTACACAAAGGATGCAATAAATAATAATTATTTTAAAAAATGCATAAATTTAAAATTTCATGTTTGTAAAACCTTTCAAGGACATAACTTTTTGTTCTTGACATTTTTTTAAAAACAGGACACAGGTGAAACACATTAACCTCCCAGAAGAATATATTCCTGCCACAAGAGCATAATCTTCCAAAGTCAACTTAATTCCTCAGCTTAACGCTGGTTCACCTAATAAAGTCATTTATCTCCACCACAATGGAACTAACGTAAAACTATTAATAGTCCGCAGAGTAATGGGACCGTTAAGATGACAAACTATTATAATTCATCCTAAACTATTCATTGAGGGTTTTATGTTGAAAAACCGAAGAACAAAGAAAAACTCAATTAATATACACAACATATATTAGTTTAATGGTTGATGTAGATCATTTGTAGATTTACCCATAATGACACGGTTTCATTTAAGTGCACCTCCTAAACATCAACCTAACATACTGCATTATAAATTTACATGTTACTATTTATAACATTTTACGCATTGCTATACTCAAAGAAAAGTTGAATTAGAAAGTTTTTGCTCCAACCCCAAATTAATTTTTCATTTTTAGGCTACCTGTAATTTATTTTACGCGATAAATAAAACCCCATGCTTCCTCGACTTACGGCTACGACGACAAATCCTGTGTAAAGCTCTGGTATTAATGTGCATGAAAGCCTTTTATTTTCAATAAGATATTTATATATTTTTAATTTAGGCTAGTTCAGGTTAAACAAGAATAGTCTTTTACTAAATTAATTTAGGAGAGGAGAGGAATGTTCGTGTTAACTTATATCTACTCATAGACATGCAGTGTCCAGTTTGAAGAGGGACGCTGCAGGAGGGGATTGAATCGGGCTTTCACAGATTTGTTCTACATTATCCGTGACATTCTTTGAGTGTACAGTTTAAGGTTTTGCTGTCAGCTACATACAGAGTTACTGAATAATTTATTTTAAGCACACGTAGACATAAATCAAGGGAAGGTTTATGTCAATTATTGTATTGTATATGTTTTGAAAAAGGTAAATGAGTAAATATACTAAACAGAACAAAAAGCCTATTTTTGTTTTACAGAGAAGAGCTGTAAGAATTATCACTAGAAAACATTACTGTCATCCATCAAGTACATTATTTTATCAACTGAAGTTATTGAAGTTCCATGATTTGGTAGATTATAATATTTTATCAGTTATGTATAGGGCTCAGAATAATGCATTACCTTTAAATATTCAAATACATTTTGTTAAAAGACAAAGTTGTTATAATCTTAAGGGGACAGAGATGTTTGTAAAACCAAAATTCAGAACTAGTTTGAAGTGATGGTCTACCTCAATCCAGGGAATTAGATTATGGAATGGTTTGGAGAATGAAGTTAAAAATGCCAAGTCAATGTGTACATTTAAGAAAATGATCAAAACTGAATTGTTAAAAAAAAGAAGTAGCGTAATGTGTATTGTATTAGTTAGAAAAATTAGAAAGAGTATTTAATTTTGTTCTGTTACTGGAAGATTATTATTGTTTGAACTGATTGTTTGAAAAAGGGGCAGATATAATAAGATTTTTCTTCTTTCTGCTACCTTTCATTTTTTATATTTTGTACGTTATTGTTTATGGGATTGTTTTGTATTGTATTTAAAAAAAAATGAACAATTTTATTAAAAAAATAAAAACAACTACATTAAGTATTTTGCTTGATAATAATTCAATTAAATTCACATTAAGGTTGAACATATGGGTAATAGGCCAAAATGATAATCCAGCTGCCCGGTTATAAATTAGCGGTCTCTGCAGAACAGCAGGCAGAAGAAACGTGGAGCAGAACCTCAACAGATGTCAAGTCATGGTTTATGGAGCGTTCACTTCTTGATTTAGCTGCAGTATTCTCCTGAACATGTCTCTTTGTTCTAATGTAGGCTTGTTCATGTTTGTGAAAAGCTAAAGCTGCTCTAAAAATATTGCCTAATCCTTTTTGTCATTTAGCTTTTATATATGTACTGTATGTGCATTTTGAAACATGTCATTTTCATGTTGTTTGTAAAGTTGTTATGGGAAACTTTGTCCTTTTATGTGCACAGTTTAACACCAAACTACCAAT
>JBBPBX010050659.1:2497-17121 GCA_038048925.1 Garcialebias charrua
TGTGACATGGAATGTTGCTGGGTGTCTGAATGACTGCAGAGCACCACTGAAACACAGTTAGATATGAACACTTTAGGCTATTTCAACAAACCAAAAGTGAGCACGAAACGATTTAGACCACATTGCATCACAAAATACTGACCTTGACACACGTAGTAACTGTAAGGTCATTCACTGTCTGGTATGGCAGAAAGAAAGGCTCTGCAGACAGTGATCAAAGCTGCTGAGAAAACAATCAGAGCTGAACCTTTACCCATGGACATGTACTGTATACACCCAACTCTGTCAGAAAACAGCCAATAACATCATCAGATACACACATCACCTAGCTCCTTCTCTTTTAGGATCCAAACACACAACTTACATTTTGAGGAAAAGTAGAGTGGACAGCATGGTCATGCAGAAAACATTTTACCCGCCAAGGTGAGACCGATGGCGAAAAACAAAATAAGGATTTGTGTGTGAAATAACAGCTGTGCGCAGTCACTCACTGGAGCAGTTCGCAGTCGAGTGTGAAGCGGCTGGGATGAGAATCAGCACCTCCAAATCTGAGGCCGTGGTCCTCAACCGGAAAAGGGTGGACTGTGCTCTCTTCAGGCTGAGGTTCTGCCTCAAGTGGAGGAGTTCGTATCTCGGGGTTTTGTTCACTAGTGAGGGAAAAATGGAGCGTGGGATTGACAGACGGATTGGTGCAGCATCTGCAGTATTGTGGACTCTGTACCGGTCCGTTGTGGTGAAGGGAGAGCTGAGCTGTAAGGCAAAGCTCTCTGTTTACTGGTCCATCTACATTCCTACCTTCACCTAAAGCTACAAACTCTGGGTAGTGACCGAAAGAATGAGATCATGGATACAGGAGGTTGAAATGAGTTTCCTCTGCAGGGTAGCAGGACTCTCCTTTAGAGATAGGGTGAGAAGTTCAGTTATCAAGGAGAGACTTGGAGTAGAACCACTGCTCCTCCCCATTGAAATGAGCCAGTTGAGGTGGTTCGGGCATCTGATAAGGATGCCCCAGTACGCCTCCTTAGGGAGGTGCTTTGGGCGTGTCCAACTGGGAGGAGACACCGGGGAAGACCCAGGACAATCTGGAGAGACTAGCTGTGTTTCCATTCATTTTCATTTCGAATTTTGAGCTAATTTTTGAAATCTCGCAAATATGTAAATACAAATTAATGCGAAGCAGAAGTGTTTCCATCAACTGGCTTGAATCGCATCTACCAAGCCACGCACAGCGTCATTACGTCAGACGTCAGCGTCATTACGTCAGACGTCAGCGTCATTACGTCAGACGTCAGCACTGCGCATGTCTACAGTAAACAGGAAGTAGCGGTTGAAAACAGAACCCGGCCACACATCTCGTCAAAATGGAGAGAATATTTCAGGTATGTGTTGCTATCGGGCAAGTTGTATTTATTCTGTCATGCCAACTAGTTTTAGCGATGTTACATGTTGTCCGGAGCGGAAACAGCTGATCAGTCACGTGACGTGAATGTTCGCTACGGCAGAACTGAGTCGGCAAATCTGTTTCCATCTGTCGTTTTGCGCATCTGCTCATTTTCGAAGATCCCAAAAACCACCTCAAGCGAGCGTATAAACTTTTTGGCGAATTTGAGGAAGTAAATTCGGATTTTGCCGTTTCCATTAAGCTTTTCTGCTGCGATACTTCAAAATGCGCATCTAGAAACCTTGATGGAAACACTGCTTATGTCTCTCGGTTGGTCTGGGAACGCCTTGGAGTACCACCAGAAGAGCTGGAAGAGGTGGCTGTGGAAAGAGATGTCTGGATCTCCTTGCTCAAGCTACTGGCCCCAAGACCCGACTTAGAAACAAGCAGAAGACAATGGTTGGATGGATAACAGCTGTGTGCAGTATCTGAAATTATGTTGTTGTTTTGTAAAGGTTGCATTTTGAATATTTAAACTTTTTCTTGCACGCACTGCCTCAAATGCTTTGCACAACAAATTCCTACGCGTTTCAACACCTGATGTACTTCACCACTGACTGTGATTACACAAATTGGTGGACCATTCCTAGGCAAATCGGACAGGCCTTGTGGGTGTCCGCCGCCCAGATGAAATAGCCACATTTGCTGGGGCAGGGCCGGGAGCCGGGGAGTTCTTCGACTTCCTCTTGCCTCTCTCGGGAGCCATGGCCGAGAAGAGACGTCGAGCGACAACCAGTTAGCACCCGCTAAACGTGGTAAGAAGTCCTCTCGTCGCGCTGTTCATGGTGTTAGCCAGTTAGCTCAGTTAGCTTAGCAGGTTAGGCGTGGCGCAGTTAGCGTCCCGCTAGCTGGGCGGCAAAACAGCGTAAAAAGTCTTCTTTCTTTTCTTAAAGAAAAAAATATATTGACGGCACTAGTTAAGCGTCAGCTAAACAAAGCGCTCGCAGGGAGTGCTCTGTGACGCTCTGGACAGGGAGCAGGCTCACCTCCGGTCGAGCAGTTGAGTCACGCGAGGCAGTCCTGCGAAGTTCAGGTGTGTGAAGCGAGGTGAAGTGCACAAAGAGGACGTACGTTGCGCGTCACCGTCTTTTATGCAAGGAGGGTGGAGCCTCCTTGCTGACGTTGACGCTTACTTGCCTTAAAAGGCATGATTGTATTGCTTCAGGTGAACCGCGCGGTGGCGCAATTCCCATAGCCATGCTGTTGCACCGCAGTGGACTGACTGGTAGGGAACCAGTTTTAGGCTCCAAACTGCTCCATGAACACAGAGGTTGCACCCTCTGAGTCACTTACAGGATGGACACTTGAGAAATAATTGTTATCACAACACTGTGATTAAGTCGGCCTCCTGTTCCAGTTCCTTACACAACGTGTGATCCATAGGACAGGGGCAGATGCTGGAATTGGGCCACAGTACGTAGGCCTGAGCATCATGTGATTATTAGACACAGAGTATGGAGGGATGCTCTACTGCCTGCTCTGAAAGTTATCAGAGCGGTCAGCACAAAGCTTTGAAAAACAACGATGGCAAAGGCTAAAAGGGAAAGGGGAGCGCAGAGGTTAGAGAAGATGGGCCTGTGATCGGAAGATCGCCGGTTCAAGCCCTGGTACCGACAACATTAAAAAATGTGGGGGGAAAAAGGTGAAACACCCACACCTGCCTCCACCCTCATTCTTCCCACTCTGGGCCCCTGAGCAAGGCCCTTAACCCCCACCACTTGCTCCCTAAAACAGGTCTCTCTTGAAAATGAGTTATTGTTCCTCAATGAGACTACCTGGATAAATAAAGGGTAAATGAAAAAAAAAAAGTCAGAGTCAGCAGCAGTCTTATTTCTTTAATCTTTGCCGACTGTATTCCTTTCCCTGACCTGCCAGCCACCACACAACAAAACTTTTCCCATTTTCCTTCTGCTTGTAAAGTCTGCTTTAAAGAAAGTATGAAAAAAAGCTAAAACGAAAAATAATAATAATAAAAAAAAAAGATCTTTGTAGTGAGTTTTCCCTCACTGGCAGCTGCTGTAGAGGAGGTGAGTGCTGCTGTGGGTCCAGCGAGAACGTCACTGTGGAGTTGAGCAAGGCAGTGTCTAATTAGCTTTAACCTCATTAGATCTACAACACCGCCTCCCCTCAGACAGAAAACACACACACTGACCGTCACATACACACTCGCATGTAAAAACAAAGGAGAGAGGCGGTGAGTCCACCCCACACCCCCGGAGATTTGACCCTTCTCCCTTCTTTCTCTTCCAATTAACCCTCTTCCCCTGTCTTCTATCCGTTCATCGTTTTCTTGCTGCCTTTATCCGAGCTACAGTTCTCTAGTCACAATCTTCAAAGTTTAGTCCAATTCAGTTTTATCTCTCATTCACGACTTTGGCTGGGGAGGCAGGCGCAGAGCAGACCTATTTAAAACCGCCTGAGTGGAGGAAGAGTAAGTGACTTCAACAGCTTTTAGGCCTAATTATTTTCCGCTCTACGTTGTTACTCATACGCTGCAGATGTATGGCTGCAGGAAAACGTTTATGTTTGTAATGCTTCTTTATCCGTTGGTCCATATTCATGAGTGTCACCTGTTTTGCAGCCACAGTCAATGAGCGTTTGTCAAGAAAAGACGGATAAACGTTAGTTAGAGCAGGGGTTCCCAAACTTTTTCATGGCACCCCCCAAACAGCATTAGCTTCTGGCCGAGGTCCCTCTTGCAAACCCGCCAACATTGCTACAAAATATGTAAAGAAACGTCAACTTTTAGAGTGTTTTAACATTTATTCACTATATTTTATTAATTATTACAGCTGCTGAGCATAATATATTAACTGACATGTTTTACACACTGTATTATATTCCCATTCAAATGGCGCTGACGTTTTGAAGGTTCTAAACACTCGTTTGCGAGGGTCTCCAGACAGAGAACATATTTTGGGCAATCATGGCCGTTTTTTTAGGGGAGTGGTGGCGCTGAGGTTAGAGAAGGTGAGCTTGTGATTGGAAGATCCCAAGCCCCGGTACTGACAACATAAAAAAAAATGTGGGTGGGATAAGTGAAGCAGTCACACCTGTCTCCACCCTCATTTGCCCCACTCTGCGCCATTGAACAAGGCCCGGTCACCCTAGATATCAGCTCTCTGCTCCACACAGAGAGCTGTGGTAGCTCGGTGGTCTGTGGTTGTATCAGGAAGGGCATCTGGCGTAAAAACAATTGCCAAGTCTTCATGCGACTTAGTTTGCTGTGGCGACCCCTGATGAAGAGAGAAGCCAAAAAAAATAGGCCATTTTTCTGTATGACTGTAAAGCCACACTTAATGTATGCTTCCTCATATCTTCAAATTTTAGCTGGCCACGAGTTCTTTTTTATTTTTTTGGCAGCAGTTTCCACCACAGCAGGGCTGCTGGTCTAGCCTGGCCCTCGCCATTCCTACGCAGCTCCGCTCAATTCTCATTTCCCTTCACTGCTGGGTCTGGGACTTCTCCCATCCACAAGGATATCTCCGGTAGATTTTTGACCGGACCAATCAGAGAACAGAAGGCGGAGTTTTGAACGACGTCGACTGACGTCGTCATTCAAAATGGCTGCCGCCACGAAGGAATTTTCAATAAAACAAGGTAAAAAACTATTATTTCTCTGCTGATAAAAAATATATTTCTTAGCTGACGTTATATCAGAAGTGTTCCTGAGCTTAACAGTTCCTAAATCAATTCACGAAATGGTCAAATCTGCTGGATTTAAATAGTTTCGGTTTGACATTTTCCAAACAGCCTCGGGTGCGCTACGAAAATAAATGATAAAAAATCGAATTTTATCTCAAATGTTTCATCTAGGCCAACAGTCAGTAAATTAGAGACATATAATTACACACTGGTAGCAGAAAAAATATCCACCGAGTGGTTTCTGAGCTTTTTATCTGAATAGCCTGGACCTCGCCAGGCTAAACTAACAAAACTCCGCCTTCTGTTCTCTGATTGGTCCATTCAAAAATCTAACGGAGAAATCGCTGTCTATGGGAGAGATGCCAGACCCTAGTCCAAAGCGAAGTGAAGGACATGGGTCTGGTTTCAACCAGGCTACTGCTGGTCAGTTCCTTCTGTCTTTTTAGAAACGTCTTCATTTTGTCCTTGCTATGCTTAAAGAGTAAAGCAGCTTGATACNAAACCAGCTGCTCACATGATCAAGGAGGACCATCAGCCTGACGATGGATCGTTAACACCCTGATGGTTGTTTGCTATTCACAGAGGGCTGAGTGATACTAGCAATAACAGCATTGTAAGTGGGGGACAGTTGAACCCGGAGGCCTCCACCTCTGTTTAATGATGGACGGTTTCTTTTCACAAAGATGGCCTCCTTTACTCCTCTCTCAAACCATTGTTCCTCTCTATCAAGGATGTGAACATCTTCATCCCTGAAAGAGTGACCGCTGGCCTGGAGATGAGTGTAGACCGCAGAGTCCTGACCTGATGATGTTGATCTTCTGTGCTGGGCCATCCTTTTGGCCAGTGGCTGTTTAGTTTCCCCGATGTAAGACTGATCACAGCCCTCCTGACACTGAACAGCATACACAATATTACTCTGTTTGTGCCGGGGGACTGGATCTTTGGGATGAACCAGTCTTTGCCGTAATGTATTTTGGGGTTTAAAAGCCACTGGGACGTTGTGTTTAGAAAATAAACGTCTCAATGTCTCTGAAACTCCCGCAACATACGGAATGACCACTGGTCTGGGTCTGGGTTCCTTCTTTTCACCTGATGGCTGGCTAGAGTCCTGTTTGGGTTTCTTCTCTGCTTTCAGGAAGGCCCAGTTAGGATATCCACATTTCTCTAGAGCCTGTTTTGTGTGTGATTTCTCCTTCTGTCTGGCTCCTGAGTTAGTGGGGACGCTGTCTGCTCTGTGGTACAGAGTCCTGATGACTCCTAACTTGTGCTCCAGAGGGTGATGGGAGTCAAACTGTAAATACTGGTCTGTGTGGGTGGGTTTGCGGTACACCTCAGTTTGCAAATTTCCTCTATCAGAAACTGAGACCTCACAGTCCAAGAAAGCCAACCTGCCATTTTTTACATCTTCTCGTGTGAACTTGATATATTTATCCACAGAGTTGATGTGATCAGTGAAATGTTGGACTTCCTGAGATTTAATTTTAACCCAGGTGTCGTCAACATACCTGAACCAATGACTTGGTGGTCTCCCTGAAAAGGATGTCAAAGCTCTCTTTTCTACCTCCTCCATGTACAGGTTGGCAACAATAGGAGAAACTGGAGACCCCATAGCACACCCATGTTTCTGCCTATAATATTGCTCCCCATATGTGAAGTAGGTTGACTGCAGGCACAGTTTCAAGAGTTGACACAGTTGTTCTGTGGAAAGTGTGGTCCTGTTGCTCAGAGTGGTGTCTGATTTTAACCTTAAACAGACCACCTCTACTGCTTCATCAACAGGAATGCACGTAAAGAGTGATGTGACATCAAAAGAGACCATTGTTTCATCAGTCTCCAAAGGTGGGCACCGCTAATTAAAAAATTAGTTCCACAATTTCTAAAACGCTTATTAATTTTTTTAGGTCCACAATTTCAAATGCACAAAGGCCTTATCAAAATTAGGGGAAGCTAATCTAATCCGCTATTTATATTCAACAATTTGTAGCCGGCAGCGTTATGCAATATCTGCACCACACTGCCAACTACAGGCGTATAAACTAATATACACCTCACCTTACCCTACCTTTTAACAGCGATTCGCTCCGGGTGTCATCTATTAAAATACAACTTTCACTCAGGGTCCAAAATTTTAAAAGTTGTTTAATGTGTGGAATGCTTTTCGACTGCTTCTTTGTCCTTTTTTTGTTTGTTTATTGTAGATTTTTCATTAAAAATGCATCGATAAACTTATTTTTAACTGTTTTCTGGAAAACTGAAGTGCCCTGCAATGCATTATGGGTATACAGATGACGAAAGCAATGCAAGGAGGAACCAAAACTTCACATACTGTGTTGCTCCATTTGACCACTAGATGTCTGTCTTTATCAGCATAAGATAAGAGCTTTAAATAATTTATCTTCATTCATTCAACCAACCTCTTATTTTTTTATTTAATTTTGAACTCATTGGTTTGGAAGGAAGCTCAAGCTGACATATTTTTATTTTATTTTTTAAATAATTTCTGCCTCTGACTCCAATCATTTTTGATGTTCAAAAAAGCTTTCAGTGTGTAACTTTTATAAATTTGGTATACTGTGTAGTATGTAGCATTTTTATTTGTTTCCATTCATTCACCGATTTATTGTACCGGTTTTTATATTTTCTGTCCTGTTAAGCACCTTGGTCAATGCAAGGCATTGTAGGAAGGTGCTATACAAATAAAGTTTATTGTTTATTATTTAATGATTTATTTTTAAGCCACAAAATGAAAAAGCTGTGAATTTGTGCTTGTTAATTTCTGTGCACATGTCATGTGCATGCATGAAAACCTTGATTTTCTTTGGAAAGAAATAAAGAAGAAATAAAAAAACATTTCCAGACACTATTTTACTGTATTACTGAAAAAACACATCTACTCAAAAATTGTGGTGGCCATGAGTAAATAAACACAATGTGATTAAACAAATATATAAAAATATAAAAAGTATATACACAACAAAATGCCTATAAAACATAAGCTGGTGAAAATTCTCAGTCGTCCAGGACATGATAAAATCAAAAAAGGCGTTCAATACAAGATCAACTGGACTTTATTTGTTGCAGAAAACGTTCAGAATGGCAGCTGTGAGACTGAAGTTTTATGCGTTTTATTAGTATAAAACTTCTTCTCAGTCTCACAGCTGCCATTCTGGATTGAAAAAGCCTTTTGGATAAAGGGTGAAACGTTTTCTGCAACAAATAAAGTCCAGTTGATCTTGTATTGAACGCCTTTTTTGATTATAAAACATGAGAAATAGAAAAAAAAATGTTTCTCTTGGCCCTCAAAATGTCCTTTCCCATCGAGAACAGGCGTTCAACTGCTGCACTGGAGGGGATGGGTGTGTTATATTTGGTGAACAGATCGATGAGTACCTGCTCACCCAAAAAGGCAGCATCGGTCAACACCACGTTTAAATCTCAAATACACGGGTGTGTCGCCACGGCATTTATACATGATGAAAGTAACCCAAATACATAAAACTAACGACTCGCCGTCGAATGGTCGACACAAAACGCACAATAAAATCCTTCGGCCACGTTAATTTGGCTTGAAACAGCTGGGTTTTCTAAGGATTTCCATTAGTAACCCACAACCAACCGGCAGACACAGTTAGCGTCTATAGGTACTCAACAGATTTAATGAAAAGTAATAAAAATACATGAAAATAACGACTCACCGTCGCGTGGTATACACAGAACACAAAATAGAATCCTCCGGCCGCGTTAATTTGGCTTGAAACAGCTGGGTTTTCTAAGGATTTGTCCAAGTACCCAGCACAAACAGCTAGCCACGGAATTAGCCTCTGAGTTCACCTCTAACCCGGAAGCTGTCGAGATGGAATAGTCCATTTTTAGTAGGGGGATAATGAAATCAACCGTTTTTTAAATTGCTTATTTAATGATTGTTTTCATCGTAACTATAATTATTTTTATGTTAAATGTAGATTAACAAGCAGGATCAATGTTAGGAATTAGGTGACTGGCCGGGGCGCGGCGGGGCCGGGGCCTCATGCTGATGGGATCCCCAGGCATTTACCTACATGGTAGATCCCCCCCTCTGCTCCCTCCCTCCCCCCTCCAACCCTTCCTCCTCTCTGCTGTTTACGGTGGCACTGGGGAAAAAGGTAAAACAAGCAGCATTATGAGCTTGTAAATAAGTTTATTGGTTTTTACTGATAGATAATTAGTTATTAGCGGTACTGCATTTTAAATAAAAATAGCAGAAATCCGCTTATGAATTATAAAAGTTAGTCAATTCACAAAAACGCTGACAAAAAGTTTAGGTCCACTGTAAGCGGAATAGCGATTTAGCGCTCCCTAGCGTTCATTCGCCCACCTTTGTCAGTCTCCATGATGACATCCCTCACCTTATCCACAAAGTCCATGGTGTTCTGTATGTGGTGTTCTGAGCTGCCAACTAAAGGGATGAGTACAGATGCCAGATATTTGGAAACATTGTAAGTGACCGAGTTAATCATGCTAACAATTGGTCTTAAAGGTACACCTTGTTTGTGGATTTTGGGTAAACCATACAGACTTGGCGTGGCCTCCCCTGGGTACAGTCTGTGGTACAGAATATTGTCAATAGCCTTGTCCTGCTTCAAAATTTTCAGGCAATCTATCAACTTCTTCTTGTAACCACTTCCTGGATCTCTTTTCAGCGGTTCATAAGTGGTTAAGTCACTAAGGAGTGACATAACTTTCTCATGATAGTCTTTCTGGTTCAAAATCACTGTGCACCTTCCTTTGTCTGCTGGGAGAATTATGATGTTTTTGTCTTTGCTAAGAGTGGTGAGTGCATCCCTCTCTTCTCTACTGATGTTGGAAGGTGGTGGTTTGGCATTACTGAGACAGGCTGAAACTTTGACTCTGAGTTGTTCGGCTTCAAAATCTTTAATTTTGTTGTTACGGATGGCTGACTCAGTGGCTGTGATCATCTCTACCAACGGAACTCTACTTGGTGCCACTGCAAAGTTTAGTCCCCTGGCAAGAATCTCTGTCTCCGGCTGGGTGAGCTGTCTGTCAGATAAATTCTTCACCCAATTTTCTGTCTCCCTGGCATGTAGCTGTGTAGTGGAGTGTTGTCCTACACTGAATGTGTTGTTATTAGAATTGTGATGGTGTTGACGAGTTATCAGTAAGTTAAATTTGTTTTGTTGTCGAGTCTTGGACTTGACATGCTGTGCTAAGCGTGCCTGATCTGTACAGTCCATCACTTGCTGAAGTGTGGTCTGATCTAGGAACGTTGTTAGTTTTTGTTTAATGTGCTCTTCTTTGGCCTTCAAGGTCTCAATAGTAAAATTGAACACAGCTTCTCAGACTGAGGAAGTCTTTCGGACGAAAGACGAAACGTTTCTACAGTTTTTTTTGCTTTGTTTTGTTTTTTTTTGAATGTCCAGAGGACCAGACTTAGCATTTTTGGAGTTGGTGTACTGTTTATGATGAAACCTCATGATGTAACTTTTAGATTTTTGTACTGCTAGCTGTATTTTTAATGCAGGTCTTTTGTGCATCACCCTCATGATTCACACTCCATTTTGTTTACACTGTGTGTAGATACACTGTTACTCAGCATGAGCCACAGTGTTCTGGTAGCTCAGAGTCTGAGAGAGTAGAAACTGTGAACACACAATTAAAATAGTGACTGAAAATACTGAAACATAAATCTATAATATATATGTATTTTTATATAGACCCCTTATGATGAGTACAATTAATGGAAACAATGTTCCCTCGCCCGGACGCGGGTCACCGGGGCCCCACTCTGGAGCCAGGCCCGGAGGAGGGGCACGTTGGCGAGCGCCTGGTGGCCGGGCTTTTACCCATGGAGCTCGGCCGGGCACAGCCCGAAGAGGAGACGTGGGTCCCCCTTCCCATGGGCTCACCACCTGTGAGAGGGGCCAAAGGGGTCGGGTGCATTGTGGAATGGGTGGTGGCCGAGGGCGGGGACCCTGGCGGTCTGATCCTCGGCTACAGAAGCTGGCCATTGGGACATGGAATGTCACCTCTCTGGTGGGGAAGGAGCCTGAGCTAGTGTGTGAGGTTGAGAGGTTCCGACTAGAAATAGTCGGACTCACCTCAACGCATGGCTCTGGCTCTGGAACCAGTTTCCTTGAGAGGGGTTGGACACTCTTCCACTCTGGAGTTGCCCCTGGTGAGAGGCGCCAAGCAGGAGTGGGCATACTGGTTGCCCCCCATCTTGGTGCCTGTACGTTGGGGTTCACCCCGGTGAACGAGAGGGTAGCCTCCCTTCGCCTACGTGTGGGGGGACGGGCTCTGACTGTTGTTTGTGCCTATGCACCAAACGGCAGCGCAGACTACCCACCCTTTTTGGAGTCCTTGGAGGGGGTATTGGAGAGTGCGCCTCCTGGGGACTCCCTTGTTCTACTGGGGGACTTCAACGCTCACGTGGGCAATGACAGTGAGACCTGGAGGGGTGTGGTTGGGAGGAACGGCCCCCCTGATCTGAACCAGAGTGGTGTTCTGTTATTGGACTTCTGTGCTCGTCATGGATTGTCCATAACGAACACCATGTTCAAGCATAAGGGTGTCCATATGTGCTCTTGGCACCAGGACACCCTAGGTCGCAGTTCAATGATCGACTTTGTTGTCGTCTCATCTGATCTGCGGCCGCATGTCCTGGACACTCGGGTGAAGAGAGGGGCGGAGCTGTCAACTGACCACTACCTGGTGGTGAGTTGGCTCCGATGGTGGGGGAGGATGCCGGTCAGACCTGGCAGACCCAAACGTATCGTGAGGGTCTGCTGGGAACGTCTGGCAGAGTCTCCCGTAAGACGGAGCTTTAACTCCCACCTCCGGGAGAGCTTTGAACACGTTCCGAGGGAGGCGGGGGACATGGAGCCCGAGTGGGCCATGTTCCGCGCCTCTATTGTCGAGGCAGCTTATCAGAGCTGTGGCCGCAAGGTTGTTGGTGCCTGTCGAGGTGGCAACCCTCGAACCCGGTGGTGGACACCAGCAGTGAGGGATGCTGTCAAGCTGAAGAAGGAGTCCTATTGGGCCTTTTTGGCCTGTGGGACCCCGGAAGCAGCAGATAGGTACCGGCAGTCCAAGCGGCATGCGGCTCGGGTGGTTGCTGAGGCAAAAACTCGGGCGTGGGAGGAGTTCGGAGAGGCCATGGAGAATGACTTCCGTACGGCTTCGAGGCGATTCTGGTCCACCATCCGGCGTCTCAGGGGGGGAAAGAGGTACGAGACCAACACCATTTATGGTGGAGATGGCGTGCTGCTGACCTCAACTCGGGATGTTGTGAGTCGGTGGGCGGAATACTTCGAAGACCTCCTCAATCCTACTGGCACGTCTTCCACTGAGGAAGCAGAGCCTGGGGACTTTGGGTCGGGTTCTCCGATCTCTGGTGCTGAGGTCGCCGAGGTGGTTAAAAAGCTCCGCGGTGGCAAGGCTCCGGGGGTGGATGAGATTCGCCCGGAGTTCCTTAGGGCTCTGGATGTTGTAGGGTTGTGTTGGCTTACGCGACTCTGCAATATCGCGTGGACATCGGGGGCAGTTCCCTTGGATTGGCAGACTGGGGTGGTGGTTCCCCTATTTAAAAAGGGGGACCGTAGGGTGTGTTCCAACTATAGGGGGATCACACTCTTAAGCCTCCCTGGTAAGGTCTATTCAGGGGTTCTGGAGAGGAGGGTCCGTCGGATAGTCGAACCTCGGATTCAGGAGGAGCAGTGTGGTTTTCGTCCTGGTCGTGGAACACTGGACCAGCTCTACACCCTCAGCAGGGTCCTGGAGGGTGCGTGGGAGTTTGCCCAACCAGTTTACATGTGCTTTGTGGACTTGGAGAAGGCATTCGACCGCGTCCCTCGGGGGGTTCTGTGGGGGGTACTCCGGGAGTATGGGGTACCAGGCCCTTTGATAAGGGCTGTTAGGTCCCTGTACGACCGGTGTCAGAGCTTGGTCCGCATTGCCGGCAGTAAGTCAGGCTCGTTTCCGGTGAGAGTTGGACTCCGCCAAGGTTGCCCTTTGTCACCGATTCTGTTCATAACTTTTATGGACAGAATTTCTAGGCGCAGCCAAGGTGTTGAGAGGATCCGTTTTGGTGACCTTAGAATCGCTTCTCTGTTTTTTGCAGATGATGTGGTCCTACTGGCTTCATCAGTTCGTGATTTACAACTTTCACTGGAGCGGTTTGCAGCCGAGTGTGATGCGGCCGGGATGAGGATCAGTTCCTCCAAATCCGAGGCCATGGTCTTGAGCCGGAAAAGGGTAGCATGCCCTCTCCGGGTCGGGGAGGAGGTCCTGCCCCAAGTGGAGGAGTTTAAGTATCTCGGGATCTTGTTCACGAATGAGGGAAAACTGGAGCGTGAGATCGATAGGCGGATAGGTGCAGCGTCCGCAGTGAAGCGGGCGCTGTACCGGTCTGTCGTGGTGAAGAGAGAGCTGAGTCAAAAGGCAAAGCTCTCAATTTACCGATCGATCTACGTTCCCACCCTCATCTATGGTCATGAGCTTTGGGTTATGACCGAAAGAACAAGATCTCGGATACAAGCGGCTGAAATGAGTTTTCTCCGCAGGGTGGCTGGACTCTCCCTTAGAGATAGGGTGAGAAGCTCAGTCATCCGGGAGGGACTCGGAGTAGAGCCGCTGCTTCTCCACATCGAGAGGAGCCAGTTGAGGTGGCTCGGGCATCTGGTTAGGATGCCTCCTGGACGCCTCCCTGGTGAGGTGTTCCGGGCACGTCCCACCGGGAGGAGACCCAGAGGAAGACCCAGGACGCGCTGGAGGGACTATGTTTCTCGGCTGGCCTGGGAACGCCTTGGGATTCCCCCGGAGGAACTGCTCCAAGTGGCTGGGGAGAGGGAAGTCTGGGCCTCCCTACTTAGGCTGCTACCCCCGCGACCCGACCCCGGATAAGCGGAAGAAGATGGATGGATGGATGGATGGAAATATAGTTGGGGGAAATATGGCACTTTATAGTTCATGCTAAATAATCCAGGTAAAGAAATCTGCAACGTTTTGCCCTCCGTCCGAAGGGCTTCATCAGTCTGAGGAGTCACAAATGATAAAATAGTTTCTCTTATCACCCCCAAACTGGTTGGTCCACTGTAGGAGTGTACTGCTTGGTGGGGAAAACAGTTTGTCTGTGACTCCTCAGACTGATGAAGCCCTTGGGATGGAGGTCAAAACGTCTCTCAACAAATAAAAAATGAACAGATGACCTGACTGAACATTGTTGGATATTATAGCACAGTTTTGACTGAAGTAGATTTCATTTTTGAAGCATATAAATGGTCACCTGGACATCCACGGACAAATGGAAATTCTAACATGTCAAAAAGTTGTTCAGAATTTCAAATAATTCTGTTGTTAAATATAAACTACTAAAATTTGTTTTGTTTTAAGGTTAATTTAAATATATATATTAAAAAAATACATTTTAATAAAAATACAATAAAAATAAAATAAATAATATATTTATTATATTATTTATGTATATACAGTACTACAGTATTATTATTTAATACCAAACAATTAATTAATTAATTAATTAATA
>JBBPBX010050660.1:12901-24884 GCA_038048925.1 Garcialebias charrua
TAATTATTTGGTGGTCATTTACAACTGACTAGCTTTATGAGATGTTTGAGATAAAAAAAACAATATTTTATTAGCGGTTAGCTGCCGTTAACAGATACTGTACCTACTATTTAGATATCATTAACCACTCGGCGGATATGTTTTTCTGCTTACAGAGTGTAATTATATGGGGTTTCATGTACAAACTGTTGCCCTGTATAAGACATTTGAGATAAAATTTGATTTTTTATTCGTGTTTTTAGAGAAGGAATCGTCTCGTTAGCTTCGGTTTTATTTCCGTTTATAGTCATAAACCACTCAACGGATATTTTTTAGGCTTACAGAGTGAACGGTTAAGCTTAGGAACCCTTGTGCTATAATGTCAGCTAAGAAATATATTTTTTCTCAGCAAAGAAATAATTGTTTTTACCGTGTTAATCTTGTAAAGTCCTTCCGTGCTGGCTCGCTTCTGTGGCCGCTATTTTCAGCAGGGCAAATGAGGCGCTGACGCGTCGCGTAGCGGTGACGCATAATAGATGCGACTTATAGGGCGAAGCGGCGTATTTATGGATTTTTTCAAATAATTCCCATTAATTGGACAAAGCGGCTTATACACAGAAGTGACTTTTACCCCGAAAAGTAGGGTAGTTACCAGTGCTGGGCAGCGCTAATCCAAAAATTTGTTCCGCTATTTCTAAAGCACTTATTGATTTATTTAGGTCCGCAAATTTCAAAAGCACTTATGTATTAGCGATGCTAGCGGACGCTAATGCTAACACGCTAACCGCCATTTTGAAGAGGGCAAATGCGAAATACTTTTTTAAATCCAGCAGATTTGACCATTTGAACCGGTTAAGCTCAGAAAAACCTTGTGCTATAAAGTCAGCTAAGAAATATATTTTTTCTCAGCAAAGAAATAATTGTTTTTACCGTGTTTTCATGGAAAGTCCTTATCTTCTGTGGCCGTCGCGGCCGCCATTTTGAAGAGGGCAAATGGCGAAAATACTTTTTAAAATCCAGACGCGTCGCGTAGGCCGCTGAGAAACATCCATAAGTTCACCCTCCATGTTAAAAACTCTTCGTCTGACTCTTCGAAAACAAGCAATAAGGCTGCAGAGTAACACACTGGCTGCTAACTGAGAGCGCTCGCTCTAGCAAAGAGACTGAGGGGACGCTTTTTTGTCACGGACCACATCCGGCGCTGACAGGATATGGTCTGTTAGCAGTCGTCCGGGCCCGTAAATAAGTTTTTTCGTTTTTACTGATAGATAATTAGTTATTAACGGTACTGCATTTTAAATAAAAATAGCGCAAATCCGCTTATGAATTATAAAAGTTAGTCAAACCACTGTAAAGCTGATAAATTGTTTAGGTACGCTATAAGCGGATTAGCGCATTAGCGCTCCCTAGCGGTTTGGCGCCCACCTTTGGTAGTTACTCTTCATGTACAAGGTAACAAACCAGTAGTCCCCTAATAAGACTTGGCTGAGTGTTCACCAGTAAGTACTGGTTAACTAGCCATTAGCTCCTGGTTAGTTCCTCTGGCGTCCCCTAGTAGTTAATCAAATTTAGTGTATCTTATTGTAAAATGTTAACTAAATATGAAGAAGGCGTGGTTCAGGGAACTTCTCAGTCCCCAATGTGCCACAGTCAGGCTTGTTGTATTAGCTGCAGGGAGCTAGCATTAGCTTCTGGGATCAGGTTTTCATAGCGTGACCTCTAATCTCTCGTAAGAAAAGACTGGTATGGTGCTGATGAGCAATCAGGGGGAGTAAACAATTGTCAAAACAGTGACAAACATACTGGCATAAGATGGTCTTCTTCATCAACGGGTAACATTGGCAGCACAGCTGGTAGAGCTGCTGCCTCTCAGCGAGTAGGTCCCTGACTCAAATCCCGTCCCGGGGGCCTTTCTGGGTGGAGTTTGCATGTTCTTTCCGTGCAAGCGTGGGTTTTCTCCGGGTGCTCTGGTTTCCTCCCACAGTCCAAAAACATGCATGTTAGGCTGATTGGTAACTCTAAAATTGACCCTGGGTGTGAGTGAGACAGGTCCCTCTTGTAAATGAGTCCCTGTGGCTCAACGAGGCTAGCCTGTATAAATAAAGGTTGAATGAATGAATGAATGAACATTGAAACATTTAATTTCCAAAAGAAATGGGGTTTCTTAACTTTTTGCGGAGCATAAATCCAGCTTTAGACACACATTTTGAAGATTGCGGTTTCAACATGACAGCAGACACAGCATTTTGTTATAACTTGTACAAAATTCATGTTAATTTATATATTTTATTGCCCTCTCAATGCCAAGGAAGAGCAACAACGTGTGTGTGTGTGTGTGTGTGTATGTGTGTGTGTGTGTTCATTTTTCCACACAGTCAACAAAATATCCCACAAACAAAATCTTTGTATTCACATTTATAAATAATACACTTTTGGAGTCAGTCCTATGCAAGATGGTAGTTGATGAAAGTCATCTTCAACATATCCTCAGAACTGTATTAGCAGTGCAACATCTGCTACCAACTATCGTGTTAATTGACACAGTCTATAAGTACATTATCTTATGACCCATTAAACACGTTATGATAAAAATCTCAGGAAGTCGTAAAAACGATGTGCATCTACAATTGATAGAGATTTAGAGTCAACCCAGATCAAGATGGCTGCCAAAAAGTGATTTTATTTTTCTTCCGGCTTCTCTCGTATTGTTTTTATGCTACTAGTTCTTCTTAATGTATTTTTAGCTAACGTTTTTCTTAGTTCATATCTTAGATCTCAAAGTCAAAGTCAAAGTCAACTTTATTGTCAGAACTGCAATATGTACAGGACATACACAGGATTGAAATTGCGTTTCTCTCAGTCCCTCGGTGCAACAGTAACCATCTAAACACTAAACACTAAAACATTTAATAAACATAAGCATAAAATAGTAAAAGTGTAACACTGTCCTGAGTTTTTTCATAGTAGTATAAAAGTATGAAAATTTACACCAACACTAAAACACCAAACACCCAATGAACATAAGCATAAAATGAAATAATAAAAGTGTAATACTGTCCTGAGTTTTTGCATAGTAGTATAAAAAGTATAAAAAGTATATCTATAAAATAAACTGAAGGTTCTAGCATTGACATTTGCAAAGAGTGGCACAGCAGCATATGAGTTAATGTACACAGTACAGTATATGTATCTTAGATCTTATTACTGTTTTTCTTTTACATTGTGATACTTTTTGTTGGATGTGGGATCATGTGCACACAATTTCGTTCCACCATGTGCCACGTGTGTGTATGACAAATAAAGAACCTTGAACCCTTGAATTTATAAGTCACCACAGTGAACTAAGTGGGATGATGACTTGGCAATTATTTTTATGCGGGATAACCTTCTTGACACAACCACAGACCACCGAGCTACCACAGCCCTCTGTGTGGAGCAGAGAGCTGCTCTCTAGGGCACCTGGGAGAGCAGATAGTGGGGGTTAAGTGCCTTGCTCAAGGGCCCAGAGTGAGGCAAATGAGGGTGGAGACAGGTGTGGGTGCTATCCCACCCACATTTTGATGTTGTCTGAACCGGGAGTTGAACCAGCGATCTTCTGATCACAGGCTCACCCCCTCTAATTTCTGCACCACCACTCACTTAGCAAGTTATGGCTGCCCAAAAGTGATTAAAACTTGTGAAGTAAACTTCTGAATAACGAGGCAAGGCTGTTCAAAAGAAGTTCAAGTTTCAAAGATTTAATGTATCTTGCAAGATAGAGAACAGAATGGTACAGGCACGAAAGCTGTCTGGGTCTGCTCTGCTCAGACAGTAACACAGCATGGATTAAGAACCCTCGTACAGTTGGGGGTGGTACCATGGGTGGAACGGGAGGTGTTTGTCTATCACCAGGTGGAAACTTCTGATAACACATGGAATCATGAGCACTCAGCAAATGGAAAGTGAGCATTCAGCATTTCTTATAATGCAGCAGTGTTTTTAGATTAACACAAGCAGGTCACTGTTTATTCAGCAGATAAAATGAGGAACATGACGTTAAAAAATAAGGAACAGGTGGTTGGTTTCACACAGATGGTCACAAAATGTGGTTGGTTTCACACAGGCATTTTGGAGTGCATGATTCTGAACATGATGTGAAAAGTTTAACACATAAGTTTAATTATGAGTTTAATACCTGAGAATGTATGATTCACTTTACAATTCCCTCCTTATGTTCCGTCAGGAACAACTAAGACAATACAATTCACAACAATAACAAAATCAATATTCGTAATACAAGCGAAACCACAAAGAAAATCACAGTGTTATTAAATCATAAGTTATGCCTCCCCAGGCCTAACTGGATGATGTGAACTTGTGCAGGAAAACCCCGGTGGCAATGATGTGGAGGTGCTTGGGGACAAAAGCTGCACAACACCCCGGCCCCACGGCGGTGACCAAATCTGGTGTCCATATCATCCTTACATTCAGTTGATCTATAAGAGAAGAAAAAAGTATGAGACTCTCAAAATAAAACATCAAATTACATGTGTCTAAGAGACTTTCCATGCAACCATCATTAACTAGAGATAGAATTAGCAAGTAGCTGTTTTTGTGCAGGTTAAAGACCTGCAAATAATGTGGCAAGCAACAGTCATGTTCAAAAACAATTGAAAACAGAACAATTGAGGATTAAAGTACAAAAGAAAATAAATGAACAAATGATATGTAATTTAATCAGGATAAAATGTTGATTTGACTTTCATGTGTTGATTTTTACTTGACTACATCAATAAAACAAAAATGAAAAAAATAAACATTAAGGAGACATGTCTCTTTAAAGGTTCAGTATGCAGTTTCTGTAGAACTGTAGCAGTTAGAAATATTTTCAACAGGCAAAGCATTCTGATCCCTCCCCCTCAGAGCCATATGTGGCTCTGCCCCCTTGTGGTCTGTTGAATTTCAAATTCAAGCTCTGTTTTTATTGGCTGATTCAAATTCAAGCTCTGTTTTTATTGGCTGGTTACAAACTCTGTTTTTATTGGCTGGAAAATGGCGGGTCACCTTTTCTTTTTAGAAATGCTTATTTACCACCTGGAGAAGCAAGGGGACAATATTTTTTTTTATTTTTTTTCAGAGATTACCTGGCTAACATCAGTCTGTCAGGAGGTAGTGACAGAGTGAAGAAATATGTTCATAAAATAAGCTACATACTGCAGCTTTAATTCAGAAAATGGTAGCCGTGATATACATGAGCCTCTTGGAGTTGTCTGAAAGCACAAAACTGTACTATGCTTACTACGAGATCTAAAAATCTAAGCGGGACAGGTTCGACTCGGTTGTAAAGTTTATTACCCGTGAGCGTACATCATAATCGATGGTGAAAACGTCGTCTAAGTGGTCCATGTCTATAGTTAAGATATTTCGGTCGGCGCGAGCAATAAGTGTGATTTTCATGGTTTACTCTAATGGGTGCATTTTAAACTCAGTGATGCATTCTTCCAGGGTGCAGACGTCGGCATAAGTAGTCAGATCAGAATCAGGGAGAGGGGAAATGCGTGCATATTCTAAAGAGGGAAACATTTGCATGTATGTGTCTGGAGAATTTGCTAACAACGCATAGGTTTCTGACAAGTGTTCTGGGGTCAAAGATTTCGTGATTAGACGAGTAACTAGTGAACGCATGCATGGTATGCAACAACAGCCACAAGTAATCAAGATGGCAGCAAAAACGGCAAAAGACATAAGCAAAGATATAACTATCGCTTTCCATCTACCAAACGTGCTATTAAACCAGTCGTCAATGGGGTTATAGATACCTGAGTGACTCTGCATCTCGTTAGACAAAGTTCTAAGTCCTTCCAAAGCTCTAGACACCTTTCCATCAGGGGCAGTGTTGTTGGGGATAAAACTACAACACAAGTCGCCAAACATGCTACACACTCCGCCTTTCTCCGCGAGCAAAAAATCAAGCGCCATTCTGTTCTGTACAGCCATCAGGGAAGTGGGAGCCAATTGCTCAGCTAGTCCTTCAACAGCATCTCTGGTCAGGTTGCTAAGACGCATGACATTATAATGAACGTAATTAATACGGTCAACATTTTTATTAGGTGTGACAGGGAAATATGCTGAGATCACAGGAAGATTTTCAAACCCTGAAGCAATTTGATTAGCCAATTTATGCTCGTCTGGCACGCCTCTAGGGATTCCAATCGCATCGATGTAAGTTGGAGAGTTCACTGTTGGATCAAAAGTGAAACTTCTACGCCGTCTGTTACCTGGATAAGGAAGAGCTTGTGCAATTCTGTGTCCTATGAGAGTAAGTGGAGCCTTAAGTCTAACCATAGCACACAGTCCTATTGAATTTTGAGGGACTCGAGTATATAACTTTTTCCCACCACAATAGTAATACAGACCTGAACGAGTCAGTCGCCCCACCTCCTGTTGCCGACCTTTCGTGGTTGTGGCTGTGAATGTTATATTACACCAATCAATATCTATGCTGCCTAGGTTGGTGTCAGGAGCGGTAGCTACAAAATTGAAGCAAATATAATCGTGTCTTTTATCAGCATGAAATGCACCAACCTGTGTGCCATCAGGACCAAGGGGAAAAATTTCTTCTAAGGTTGTGCAATTCCTAGTTTTAATTTTTTGGGTGATAAGTAACATGCAATCGAAACCCCATTCGTCTTCTAAAAACAACGGTGCTGGTTCTGTTAAGGGAGTGGGTCGTGCAGATGCACAGGCTACACATTCAGAGAGCGACGCTTCTTTAGCTGATTCAATTAACCATGTTAACCATACATTGAGGTCGGAGTACCCGGTGGTCATAGCAATTACATCATTTGGGGACAACTTGGAATAATCTACGCTGTTAATGCTAAGAAGTGTCTCGTTAGTCTCGAGATCGGAAGGTGCTTCATATTGTGTGGGTGTTGGTGGAGAATCTGTTATTTGAATTATAAGTTCCCTGAAGGGGTCTGTACCTGATACTTCTGCTTGGAGAACAACATGCAATTTAGGGTTTGACGTGTGTCCAATCCGAGTTGCATCCTCTTGGTATCTGTGGCTAAGTGGGGGATATGCATGCCATTCCGTCACTGATTGTATGGATAATAGGAGATTAGTTGATCCGCCATTTCCGCCTTTTACTAGTTTAAACCTTTTGGCCCACCAAAAAAGTGGTTGGCCTTTCACTGTTTGTGGACTACCCCAAGAACCTGTGTACAAAAAAACCTTTTCCCATGTTGGGCAGGGCGTACAAACGGTAGGATCGTAAGTTCCACAGAGACACATGTAAAACTCGGCTTTTCTGATTCTTTCATCTGAGCAGTCAAACAATCTGCAAACAGGTAAAGTTATTGTTGAAGTTGTACCGTTGACATATGGAACCATGAAGACGGGGTTACCGTTGTAGTCCCTTCGACCAGGACTCTGTTTGAGCTCTCTCTTAGCTGGATTGAGTTGGCTCACATTTTCAGGATGCAGGTACCATGTCATGAGACCTATCAGTGTCAGTCCCACAATGACTAGAGTATAGCAAAGCAACTCTTTCATCCCAGTGCATGTTCTAGGTGAAACAGGTTGTTTTAAAATTGTGCGTGGGATGCGTGTATCGAGCATTGTCTTATCTTTTCTGTCGTTGTCAGGAGTTCTTCTAAAGCAGTGTCTCCTGAGCGCGTAGATCCCTCGGTGGTATCAAATCGTGCAGATTCCGATACTTGCTGCACCCTTGTTGGCACCCAGCCTCTAAGGCTCTGGCGCGTTGCTCCTCTTGGAAGGAGGGAATTCTACCAAACTCGTTCTCCTGCCAGTGGGTCCTCTGTTGGTGACCTGGTACCTCGGAACGGCTTGCAGTGGGCGGCGTGGATCCAAGTAGCCCTCTCAGCGACTTTCACGGCCGTGTGGGTCACGAGCAACACCTGATAGGGTCCGGTCCACCTGGGCGAGTTCCAATGTTTCCTCCTGAAAGATTTAACCATAACAAAGTCTCCAGGAGTTATGTTGTGTAATTTTACCTGAGCTGGGCTGGGTAGCCCTCCCTGGACTTGCTCTCTGATGGATTTGAGGTGGTTAGTCAGATTAATGCAATATGTCAGCATGTCGTGATCACAATGTTTTAGATCACTAGTTGAGATTGGTCCCACACCCATGTTGGGTGGAGCCGCAAAAAGGATTTCAAATGGGCTGAGGTTATGCTTAGCTCGTCTCCGCATGCGCAAATATGTTAGTGCAATTGGCAGACAAGACACCCAGTTAAGTTTTGTTTCTTCACAGATCTTAGACAGTTTGTTTTTTAATGTTCCATTCTCTCTTTCGACCGCCCCTCCACTTTGTGGATGATAGGCACAGTGTTTGGCCAGATCAAAATTCAGTACTCGTGATATGTCGTCAAGGATTTGATTTGCGAAATGGGGCCCATTATCACTTGAGATTTTTTGTGGGATTCCCCACCTGGGAATGACTTCTTGTAACAGAAGTTTAGCTACTGTTTTAGCTGTGGCATGCTTTGTCGGGAAGGCTTCTACCCATTTGGAATACATGTCTACTATGACTAGACAGTATCTTTTGTTTTGAGTTGGTGTTAGTTCAATGAAATCAATCATGATGTGTTGGAATGGTGCTGTGATTGTTTTGTGAGCTCCAGAACCTGTGGGTTTAATGGCTTTAGCAACATTATGTGTGGCACAGATTAAACATGCCTCACAGTGTTGTTTGGCTGTCTGATGAAAGTTAATCGTAAACCAATTTTCATTGATTTGTCTCAACATCCCTCCTTTTGACACGTGGTCCAATCCATGTGTCAATGTTGCAAAAGAAGGGAAAAAGTGTTGTGGAAGGCATGGATTACCATTTGGACCTACCCACACATCATTTTGAAAAATGCATCCGTGTTTCTTCCAGTTTGCCTTTTCACTGGCTGGTGCAAACTTTTGCATGTCTGAAACAGAGAATGAAACATCATCATCTTTGTTTAAAGGGGACCTCAGATGTATTTTTAAAATTTTTATGGTATTTCTGTGGGATATCCAGACCCTATTCCTTCAATTTAATGCACAAAATAATTATTAGATAATCAATTATACCCTTTTTAATTCTGCCATTTTTAACTTTCGTTTTGAACGACCGGTTTCTTGAAGTCCACGCCCTTCAACGATCTGTTCACGCCCTCTGTAACAGCCAGTATCTGTAATGTGTTGTTGTTTTAAAATTAGCTCTTTTTTTATTACTCATTTGACTTACTGTTAGTGTTAGCTTAAGATAACTTACCGAAACCCGTCTGAGCGCGCCGCAGTTTGCTGCTCCTTTTAGCATTAGACCACCCGAATCCGAAGCTAATGTTAGCTTGTTCCTCTTCCGGTTTTCGCCAGCTCCGCTCGTTGCACGCGATGAGATTTTGGGAGTTATCGCTGTTCCAGTGAAGACAACACAAAGTTCACCAAGTGTCTCCCGTAAATTAATCTGTAAGGAGAAGGTCCTCTTGCTGCGAGCCTGCTGCGAGGCTGCTGCAAGGCTGTACAGTTGAAGCTCCGCTCCATCGCGCCGGAAGAGGGTCCCGTCGAACCCGGTCCTTCCGCCTGTGGTCCGCTCGTTTAATTTTTGCCGGCTGCGCGTTGGCAGCGATCGCAAATACACTAAAAATTGAACTAAAACATAAAAATAACAATTATACTTTATTTATAAAGCCATTTAAAAAAACACAGCTGCAACAAAGTGCTGTACACATGAAATTAAGAACATATAAACAAAAGATGAGATGAAATCATGAAAAACAACAGTCATGTGTTTAATACAGAAGTGGGTTGAGCCTAACCAGGGGTTGCTAGGTGAGGGGCTGGACTCAGGTTTGATCTGATTGGCTGGCGGCTTGTGACGTCAATAAATGCAGGAAGTGTGAATCCTGGTGTATTTATCAAAAATAAATAAATCTACTTAGAGTAAATAAACCACTGGGTGCATTTTTTTGGCACAAGGACTGTTTTTTTATGAAGTAAATACCCAAAGTTTAGTAAAAAAACATTAAAAAGTGAATTTTGCATGTGTGGTCCCCTTTAAAGGCAAAGACAAAAGCATATTAGTTGGGTTAGGCAACATTGACGCTTGTTTAGCTGCTGTGTCAGCGAGTGAGTTACCTATGGAGACAGGATCAGTGTTTGATGTGTGTGCTGCACATTTGATGACTGCAATTCTGAGAGGGAGAGTGATTGCAGTAAGAAGTTCGTCCACAAGTTTGTGATGAAGGATTGGTTGGCCATCAGACTTGAGGAAGTTTCTGTGTTTCCACAAAGCTCCAAAGTCATGAACAACTCCAAAAGCATACCTGCTGTCTGTGTAAATGTTAACAGTTTTACCTTCAGAAAGTGTGCATGCACGAGTGAGAGCCACCAGCTCGCAGGCTTGTGCTGAGCATGATGGTAAAGAAGATGATTCAACAGTGTGTGTGAGGGTAACAACAGCATATCCACTGCGAATCTGACCAGTGTCAGGGTCACGGGAAGAAGATCCATCAACAAAAAGTTCCCAATCAGGGTCAGTCAAAGGATTTTGTTCTAAGTCAGGTCGTGGTGTGCATATGACTTCAAGTTCCGCCATACAGTCATGTGGTTCACCATCATCCTCGTTTGGCAAAAGAGTCGCAGGATTCAAGACATTACATCGTTGGATGGTGATGTTGGGCATGTCTAACAGTGTGGTGTGATAACGTAACCAACGTGCGGTTGAAAGATGAGCAGTTTTTTGCTCATTAAGAATTTGAGTAACTGCGTGGGGGACAAGGAGAGTCAGATCAGAATACCCCACAATGTCTCTACTCGCCAGTGCAGCTTTTTCTGCTGCGGCTACAGCGCGCAAGCAGAGAGGCAAACCAGCAGCGACTGGATCTAATTTAGCTGAAAAGTAGGCGACTGGTTTCAATCTGTCCCCATGCTTTTGCAACAACACTGACGTCATGTGGCCCTTCCTCTCATCCACAGCCTGTGTGAACGGGCGTGTAGGATCTGGAATACCAAGAGTGGGAGCCTTTTGCAACTGTTGCTTGAGTGTTTCAAAGGCCTGCAGTGCCTCAGTTGTCCATGTGACATGTGAGCTCATTTGTAAGTGTTTGTCATGACATACCTTTCTTAAAGGAGCCTCAATCTCAGCGTAGTTTGGGATGAAATGCCTACAGTAACCGCAAAGACCTAGAAAAGACATGAGTTGTTTTTTTGTTACCGGTAATGGCAGTTTCACAATCGCCTCAACACGCGAGTCAGCAATTTTTCTTCCTTCTCTGGAGATCCTGTGTCCAAGAAAAGTGACAGTGGTTTGTACAAACTGCAATTTTGACAATGATGCTTTGTGACCTTGTTCTGCAAGGAATGTCAGCAGTCTGATCGTGTTCTCTTTACAAGACTGTTCAGATGGTGCAGCCAGCAGCAAATCATCCACGTACTGTAATAGAGCACAATCATGAGGCAGAGAGAAACTCATCAAACTATCATTCAGTGCTTGATGAAAAATAGTGGGAGATTCACAGAAACCTTGCGGGAGCCTCGTAAAAGTGAAAGCCTTACCCAGGAATTGGAAAGCAAACCAGAACTGGCTGTTGGGATGAACTGGAACGCTAAAAAACGCATTTGCTAAGTCTATCACACTGAAATATGTGGAGCCTGCAGGGATCTGAGAAAGGATGACATAAGGGTTAGGTACAATAGGTGCTCTTGCTTGGACAGAGGCATTAACTGCTCTTAAGTCTTGAACAAATCTCCATTCGTCTGGAGGAGTAGGTCTGATCTTTTTTACTGGAAAAATCGGGGTTCTCACTGGTGACTCAGGGCAAGCGATGATCACGCCTGCTTCCAGCAAGGAGCGGAAAACTGGAGTGATACCTTTTTCTGCTTCAGGCTTCAGTGGGTATTGGGCTATTTTAGGTCTATAAGAAGACTTTGGTGTTATTTCAATTGGTTTTTGGCCCTTAATTAACCCGACATCATATTTAGTTGTGGCCCAGAGATGGGCGGGGACGTCTGCCAATTCAGGGTCGTCC
>JBBPBX010050661.1:0-17813 GCA_038048925.1 Garcialebias charrua
TGTGTGTGTGTGTGTTGGGGGTGTGTGTGTGTGTGTCTGTGTGGTGGGAGGGGGTGTTTACTGATGCAGCTTCTCTGCAGCCAGAGGCTCTGCTCACTTCCAGCACCGCAGAGACACAAAGGTCTTCTCGCTGATTTCACACAGTAACTCAAATATCTGGGAGCGTGCACAGCGACACACACACACACTCCCTGAACGAGCTGTTCACCCCCCCCCCCCCAACCCCCCCAGAGGATGAGCATCCAGAGAGCAACAGTGCCTCCTGCAGGAGCTCAGGGAGCATGCCTCCCCTCTCCTCCCCCCTGCTGCAGACAGATGAAGCAGGTTCATCACCAGCAGCTCCTTCTGTGCACCAACATTTACTTTGTGGAGCAGCGGGCGCTGCGCAGCGTTAAATGAGTTTTCATCCTGGAGGCTGTGAGCTGTAGATGAATTCTTAACGTCCGCTTGGGGCTAAGTGTTCTGCAGGATGTCATCTCTGTGACGGAGCTCCTGCAGGCACGACTGGCTCCAAAACCCAGAAACCTGCTTCAGCTCCCACTAATGACACCATTTGTACGTCTTTACACCTCGCTCTGGAGAGCAGGCTGAAGGGGGTCATTCAGGTTTTACACAGGGAGAAAGAAAACTCTTACGGCTCACATCATCCTCTGGTGTCCTCTTCTCTGATGAAAGGAAACCTTGTTGCTGCGACATGTTCAGGTGGAGGAGCTGTGGAGAACAGAGACTTCTTTTCTTGTCCGAGGCGATGCAAGACCCTGGAGAGCAGGGAGACATTTTATCACCACCAGGGGCGGAGCTGGGGGTGACCAGTGGTGGCCTTGGCCCCATACTTTAATTTTCCCACCAGAATCCATCCATGCATCATCTTTTACACGCTTCTTCCATTTTGGGTCACTGGTGCCCATTTCCAACAGTCACTGTGCGAGGGGCGTGGGACACCCTGGACAGGTCTCCAGTCCATCACAGGGACACACAGAGACAAACGAGACAAACTTCACTCTCTCTAAACTAGGGACAATTCAGAGTCACCATCAGCCTAACATGCATGTTTTTGGTCTGTGGGAGGAAACTGGAGAAAACCCATGCATGCACAAAGAGAACATACAAACTCCACCCAGAAAGGCCCCCAGACCAGGATTTGAACCAGGGACCTGCTGAGAGGCAGCAGCTCTACCAGTTGTGCCACCCACCAGAATCCTTTTAATCAATATAAAAACTCTACACAGTTTCTTTAAATGATTGGGATGGCTCGTTTACATCATTTTATGCCGGTGGCCATCTTGGGTTTTGACAGAACAACTCCATTTTTAAAGGAACCACCTAGATTCATCCACAAATCCAAAATGACCAACAATTAAAAATCCAGTCTGTGCAACAAACACAAACTGTATTTATGAGTTGGAGCTTCATCAGTGAGAGTTCAGTTTCTGCTCAGATATTCATTTTCTTATTAGTTTAATGAGTTTTCAACATTTTACCTTCCTCCTGTCAGCTGACGGTCTTCAGACAAATCACTGTTTTTAGTCTTTGTTTCTGTCCCCCATCTGGAAGCAGCTTTCTTTGTCTCGTCTGTCCTGATGTGCAGAAACACTGGGAGGACAGTTTGGACATTTGTAAATGTCTTCAGGTCAGCTGATGTGACCATCAGTCGGAACGCTGGTTCCTTGTCTCTTTAAAGTAGCACTTTGAGATTTTTATTAATGAAAAGTGCGGTATAAATTGAATTCATTATTATTATTATAAAGTAACTCCTCCTTCAGACAGAAACTTTGAATTTCACCCATCTCCAGGTCGTGCACCAGCTGAAGGAAAAGGAGTGGACCCGCTTTTGAAACTCTGAAAACTCGTCACCACAGAAATGAGGTTTGTGTAACTTTAAAAGGGTCCGAGTTGCAACAAAGTCCAAACGTCAGTTCCTGCATCCAGAGAATACATCACTGTCTGTAAGAGTGAACAAAAAATAAATGTTGAGATTCCAACAGAACATTAAAATAAAATATTTTAAACACCTTCATCCATGAACTGAAGTGTAAAGAGAACCAACCAGGTTTTTAACTTTACAGCTGGAGGCAGGTTAATGCCATCCAAAGGGTGAAAGTCTAAAAATATATTCCTGAGATGCTCGGGTCCAAAAACCAAAACCTCAGTCTTGTCTGTTCAAAAGCAAAACATTTAGGGTCATCCAGGTTTTTATGTCTTTAAACATGCTTGTAGTCCAGGTAGCTGACTGGATTCATTCATGGACAAATATAACAATGAAAATTTATCCATGCTGTTTAACAACTTTACTTAATGGGAGCATATAAAAGGCAAAGAGTATTGATCCAAGCACTGAGCCCTGCAGGACTCCATGATTAACTTTGATGTATGATGAAGATTCATTATTTACATTTACAAACTGGAATATATCAGAAAAATATGATTTAAACATTTAAGAGCCGTTCCTGTAATTCCAACATCATATTCATTCATTCATTCATTCATTCAACCTTTATTTAGTCAGGTAAATCTTTTGAACCTCATGGGCTCATTTACGAAAGCGACCTGCTAAAACTAAAGAACAATGAACAGTAATGGTAGAATTTCCTTAAACAATAAACAATCAAACAATAAACAATAGAAAACAAAAGAGAGAGAAAAAAAATATATATATATATATATATATATATATATATATATATATATATATATACACATACATATATATATATACATATATATATATATATATATATATATATATATATATATACATATATATATACATATATACACATTCCTCCTTTTAACAAAGTATCAAAAAACTAGCAAAACATTATAAGGTAGACGTATAAAATCAAAGACAGGAACAAATCTGCATTGGTTTTTGCCAGGATTCCAACAGATTCTGAAAACCATTTAGAGAAGTCAAGGTCGAGAGCTTCAGATCTTTTTGTAAGATATTCCATGAAGCAGGAGCGGAGTAGGAGAAGGCCCTTTTTCCAAGTTCAAGTCTCTGTAGTAAAATATTATGATCAACTGTATCAGATGCAGCACTGAGTCTAACAGAACCAGTGGAGACACCTGTCCATTGTCAGAGGCCATGAGAATATCATTAACTTTCACCAGTAAAGATTCAGTGTGGTGAGCTCTAAACTCTGACTGAAACTCTTCAGATTATTTATTTGCAGACGATCACGTAACTGACCTGCAACTGTTTTCTCTAGAATGTTTTAGATGAAAGTTATAAACAGCAGGAACTGAAAGAGAGAAGTTATGGAGAGTCAAAGTGCTCATTGGATCATGTGACCCCTAAACTGGACGAGTGGCTCCAGCAGATCCCAGGATCAACCTCAGAGATCTCTGTCCAGAAGAGGGCAGTCCTAGGAACACATACTGAACAGAACCTTCAGAACACACGTCTCTGGTAGAGACTTTTAGAGTAAAAGTCCAACCAAGGACTGGGTTCGCAAATTAGCCTGTGGCTAGAAAACCTGTGTACAAAACAACGGTTGCTTCGTTTTTAACACGTAACATTGTTTATTGTGCTGTTCTTGTTCAAATAAACTTGAATGAAATGAAAGGACCAGAGGTTGGAGTGGACCAAGTGGAGAAACAGTTAAAGGGGACCACACATGCAAAATTCACTTTTTAATGTTTTTTTTACTCAACTTTGGGTATATACTTCATAAAAAAACAGTCCTAAGGCCAAAAAAATGCACCCAGTGGTTTATTTACTCTAAATAGATTTATTTATCTTTGATAATTTAGGTTTCGTTTTGAAAACAATTGCGCTTGTGATGTCACAAGCGCTAGGACAACCCACCCCAACCTGAGTCCAGCCCCTCACCTAGCAACCCCTGGTGATGCTCCACCCACTTCTGTATTAAACACATGACTGTTGTTTTTCATGATTTCATCTCATCTTTTGTTTATATGTTCTTAATTTCATGTGTACAGCACTTTGTTGCAGCTGTGTTTTTTTTAAATGGCTTTATAAATAAAGTATAATTGTTATTTTTATGTTTTAGTTCAATTTTTAGTGTATTTGCGATCGCTCCCAACGCGCAGCCGGCAAAAATTAAACGAGCGGACCCCCGGCGTAGGGACCGGTTGCGACGGGACCCTCTTCTGGCGCGATGGAGCGGAGCTTCAACTGTACAGCCTCGCAGCAGCGAGGACCTTCTCCTTACGGATTAATTTACGGGAGACACTTGGTGAACTTTGTGTTGTCTTGACTGGAACAGCGATAACTCCCAAAATCTCCGCGTGCAACGAGCGGAGCTGGCGAACACCGGAAGAGGAACAAGCTAACATTAGCTTCGGATTCGGGTGGTCTCATGCTAAAAGGAGCAGCAAATTGCGGCGCGCTCAGACGGGTTTCGGTAAGTTATCTTAAGCTAACACTAACAGTAAGTCAAATGAGTAATAAAAAAAGAGCTAATTTTAAAACAACAACACATTACAGATACTGGCTGTTACAGAGGGCGTAAACAGATCGTTGAAGGGCGTGGACTTCAGAACTTGTATCAGAAACCGGTCGTTCAAAACGAAAGTTAAAAATGGCAGAATTAAAAAGGGTATAATTGATTATCTAAGAATTATTTTGTGTATTAAAATGAATTAATATTGTCAAGATAGCACACAGAAATAACATAAAATTTTTAAAGCCCTATATGTGGTCTCCTTTAAATACTGTGTGTAGGTCACATTATGATCAGCAGGGCTACTGGTTTTCCTGGCCTGCAGGCTTCAGGTGCTGCTTCCAGCCCAGACTGGATTGTTGGGTCACAGCTTCATTTTCCACTGCCTGCTCCCCCAGCGGAGCGGAGCAGCAAACTGCTCTCCAGAGCCTCCATTAGTTCAGCGTGACTGCTCCGACCTGCTGTGATGTCACTTCCTGCCTCTGCTCGTCTCTGCAGACCATGCTCTGCCACTGGTCAACAAGCTGCTCCCAGCTGACGCTCCAGACCCGCCCACAGCTTACTGGAACTTTTTATTTCTGCCACCATCGAAGGTCTTTAAACTCTAATTTGAAAGGAGGCGGGAGACATGCATTCTTTAAGGACTGCTCGACCTTTAATTCCTCACAGCTCATCGTTTCATGGATGTGTAAGAATAAATTGGGCCTTTGAGTGGTGCGTCGACTGGCTGTAGGAGAGCAAGCACCCCTCTGTAGTGGACCCTGAAGGCAACATCAGGGCACAGCTTGTGTTTCTGTCCAGATGATGCTTGGAGAACTGGAAGCTGTGGCTGTGTCTCAATTCATGGGCTGCGTCCTCATGAGGACCCAGCCCATGAATTGAGACACAGCCTATATGTCATCATAAGGACCACCTTCTCATAGTGGATAGTAAAATGTATCGAGAATTTACAGAGTAAAATTTACTCGCCTATCCGCCTTTGTGTTTTTTCTGAATGCTTGTTGGAGGACTGAACACGCATCAGGCCCGGACTGAGCCGTCTTATGAAAGGGGCTAAAGTGTTGCCAGATCTCGCAACAGAAACAAGCGGTCAGCTCCATGAAAACAAGCCCAAACAAGTGACTCGCCCTTTGAAAACAAGCCCAAAACAAGCCCATCTGGCAACCCACCCCATTGTGTAAAAAAACTGCTGTTTTTAAACAGTATAAACACATTTATTATGGCATTACATATAACCAGCAAAATTATACTTTGAAGAACGTATTCAGTCTAAAAAATAAAAATACATTTTGCATTTTTATACAGCTGGTTTCTTGTCATGCGTACAAATTAAAAAATAAAAATAAAATTAAACTGCAAAGTCAACAAATAAACTTTCTTGAATCTCTATCCTGATGCTCAATGAAGCAGGTAGGAAAAAACTTTAATTTCTTAAAACTCTGTTTAAAAAGGAACGCCAACAGTACCTGAACGTAACATCCGCCTTGACGTAACATACAGTACGTGGAAGGGGGGCGTGAAGGGACAAACTACCTACCACTCGCATTACTATTTGACAGAAAAACAAACCCAAATAAGCGACTCGATGTCCGCGAGAAGCCCAAAACACAGCCACAAGCGGCTCACCGAATTTATAAGCGACTCCAGGGAAAAACAAGCCCAATGCTGCTTGAAATAAGTGGACTTGGCAACTATGGGGCTATAGTGGATCAACCAGTTTGTTGCTGACATCCAGAACCAGCTGCTCACATGATCAAGGAGGACCATCAGCCTAACGATGGATCGTTAGCACCTGTGGTTGTTTGCTATTCACAGAGGGCTGAGTGATACTAGCACCCCTGTTTAATGATGGACAGGTTCTCTTCTCTCATGTTCCTCCATGGGGAGGTGGGTCTGGACCTTCAGTGCTGCTCATAGTCCGGATCAGCTCGTGGAAGAAACAAACGTCTGATTCGTTGCATTAAGTGTTTTTATTGATACATACATGTTATTCAGGCTGTACAACAAGGTGGCTGCTCAGCCAACAGCTGGAGGGACACTGAAGACAAGTCACTTCAGCCAGATGTGTGTGTCTCCAATATCTGCATTATAACCAGGAGCAAAACTCTTCCCCGGTAACTGCAAACAAACAAACAAACAAACAAACAGATCAACACAATAAGTTTACCACCACAGTCCCAGTTTGTGTCTAAACTACAGATTTTAGCGGCTCGTGTCCTAAAGACGTCTGTTCTGTCTCATTGTCTCCAGACTGTTGAGAGGACGCTGCAACACTTCCTCATGTCCCCGCTCCTCTGTTGACTGAAACGCCGCCGCACGCCGCCGGCCTCGTTCGTCCCTCCGAGAGCCCGGCTCCGAGCAAAATGTCAGGTCATGGCCTCCAGTTGCGTTACGCAGCCCGATACGTGCAGTGGGGGTGGGAGAAAAACGTCTCCAGTCAATAAACAGAAAAGGTCAGACCCAAATGTTTCCCCACGAGAGCGACAACGCTAACAGCCCAGCAGAATATTGCACATCTGGCATTTTTAGCTACGAGAGGCTCGATATTTCTGCTCAGGAAAATGACTTTCATCAAGCTGAGCAGGCGAAAGGTAAGAAATATAAAAAGACCAGCATACAAAGGACAGAGGACGTACACACAGGACAGGCTGCTTTTATACATTTCTAACTTTTAATAAGGTGATCAGCACAACGTCAAAAATTTATCCTGAGCCTGATGTCCAGCTCATCCAGAGCTGGTCCGGACCGCAAAACAGGACAAAACAGGACAAAACAGGACTAAACAGGACAAAACAGGACAAAACAGGACTAAACAGGACAAAACAGGACAAAACAGGACAAAACAGGACAAAAGAAGCAAAGAAAGTCTGGTTTTTAAAGACTCTCAAGGTGACGTCTGGTCCGTAAAGACTCTCAAGGTGACGTCAAGTCCATAAATCTAAAAAAGTTAAGTCTGGTCCTTTGGACATTCAAAAAAACAAAAAACATTTTCAGAAATGTTTCGTCTTTCCTCTGAAAGACTTCCTCAGTCTGAGCTGCTGTATTCAGCTCAGTCTTATAAATAGCACCTTCCCACAGTGGATCAACCAGTTTGCTTTTGACAGCCGAAATCAGCTGCTCACATGATCAAGGAGGACCATCAGCCTAACGATGGATCGTTAGCACCTGAAGGTGTAACTGCTTCACTTATCCCACCCACATTTTTGATGTTGTCGGTACCGGGGCTTGAACCGGCGATCTTCCGATCACACGCGCACCTTCTTAACCTCTGCACCACCACTCCCACAATTCCGAATCATAACTATGGACTTCAATTTGGTCAGTTGGTCCCTCAACACAACTGAAAACATTTCTTCAACAAGAAGACAGGCTGTAGGTGAGATGATTTGTCCTGTTGACATGCACACAGCTGGATATCTCATTGACTTGAAGACTTGATGATGTGTCTATCTCTGCTGTCATCTGTGGATCTTAAGGACACATATTTAATTGGATTTATGATAACTGGTTCCTGCTTTTTGGATTTGGCTGGTTCCTGGTCTATCAACACACAAGGAAGACGTCTGCAGCAAATCTGGACCTGGTCAGGCTGCCTGTCTTACATGATGACTTGGTTCTTGTCTCGAGAAACCAGACTGAATGGATTAGATCTTGGGGATTTTCTGAGGCACATTCCATTGGTATGGTTATTCTAATTTGGACATTTGGAAGCGAGTGGACCGACACAGACTGAAGGTAGACGTCATTAAAGTTCTGCCTGTTCCCAAAACTATCGTGTTTATCTGAAATTTGGCTCCTTGACAGGCCGTCTTATCTCAACACGCCTGAGAAGTTTTGTAAACTTGATGCTCTCATCCTCCCAAACCTTCTACTGAGGAATTCCACTGACTTTTCAGAGGAGCCCAGCTGAATAAACATTCTGTCATTATTTCAGGACTCTCGCCTCTGGCCGTCCTCGGCAGCTCTTGACGTGAAATGTCATCTATAAAGACTCCCGATGCCAGACAACACTTTAAAGGAGTTCCTCTCATTATCCTCAGATCTCATACAACGGTTCTGAGTAGAGCCCGACCAATATGGAAGCGTTGGATATTGTCAATATCAATATTGGGAGGGGAAGGCTAATGCCCGTATCTAATATACAACAGTCCCTCGATTATTGCGTGGGCTACGTTCCAGACATCCCTGTGATAGGTGAAAATCTGTTAAGTAGGGACATTATATTTATTGTAGTATTTATATATATATACACTGCCTGGCCAAAAAAAAAAAAAAAAGTCGCCACCAAAACAAAACAAAAAAAGGTCATACACCAATATTTCGTTGGATCACCTTTAGCTTTGATAACATCATGCATTCTCTGTGTCATTGTTTCAAGAAGCTTCTACAATGTCACAAGGTCTGTTTCATCCAGTGTTGCATTAATTTTTCACCAAGATCTTACATTGATGACTAGACACTAGACATGATGCTACTGTTTGGAGTACTGTTTTCTATAATATTAGTGCTTATGCCGGGTACCCACCAAACGCGTTTCGGCCAGCGGAAGCGGCCGGTTTACATTGAAAGTCTATGCTGAGGCGCGTCGAGGCGCGGCGAATCGTGAAGCGGCGCGTTTTGAGCGTTTCAAGCGGCGCGGCAGTTCTTTTCAGCGCACGCGACGCGTCCGAAGCAGCCGACGCGTCGAGCAGCCAACGTTCAAATATTTGACCTTTCGACGCTCGCCGTGTCGCAGCAACCGATCGGGAGAGCCTCTGCTATGTGATGACGCAACGATGACTGGACTTTTTTTGGACTTTTTAAACTTAGCCCAACGAGCCTCCATGAAGAAACCAGCCTCCGATAAGAAACTTGGCATTTTTACAGTTGCCGCTGTCCGCTTGAGCGTACGATCACCCCAAACATTAAAAAAAATGTTTTAATCTCAACAAAGACTTTTGGAGCTGCAGTTCGGCTCGTAGAAAACCCACTCAAGTAGTAACGAGGCTCACGTACAGCTGATTTCATCTGCCCGGTGCACAAAAGACAAAACAAACCCGACCGGAAAAGGACCAAGACGCTGCTCCCACTGCGCGTCATTAGACGCGTCTTCAGTGTGAACAGATTCTGGTGACAAGCGGCCAACAGGGCGCGTCAGGAGCGTTTTGACGCGTTTGGTGGGTACCCGGCATTAGTGTATTTTTAGTTGATGTTTTTTCTTAGTTCATATCTTAGATGTTATTACTGTTTTTCTTTTACATTTTATTGTTGGATATAACTGGGACCCTGAGTACATATTAATCATGTTTCATCACATGTACCACATGTGGCACGAATGACAAATATTCTCTGACTCTGACTGATGATGGGTGCATCACTTCACCTGCCTCTCTTCTTACCCTGATACGACCATCACTCTGGAACAGGGTCAATCTGGACCCATCAGACCACATGACCTTCTTCCATTGCTCCAGAGTCCAATCTTTATTCTCCCTAGCAAATTTAAGCCTTTTCTTTTTTTTCAGTTAGTGGTTTTCTTAAGGCTACACAGCTGTTCAGTCCTGATCCCTTGAGTTCCTTCACATTGCGTTTGTGGAAATGTTCTTACTTTCACTATTAAACATAGTCCTGAATAGCCTGGCCCCCGCCATTCCTACACAGCTCCGCTCAATTCTCATTTCCCTTCACTGCTGGGTCTGGGACTTCTCCCATAGACGATTTCTCCGGTAGATTTTTGACCGGACCAATCAGAGAACAGAAGGGGCGGAGTTTTTGGCTCCTAACCCACGCCCCCACCTGTCCCAGCGCAGCCAGCGAGCAGCCGCATGTTCTCATTCAAAGCGATGCAAAGCGATGCAGGACTGTTTTATATGTGACACAAATGTATTAATTTCCCCTTCTTAATCCCTTATCTGGAGTTTTCTTTTGTTTTTTTGGCCAAAAGTCAAGTGATCGCTCCCTCCTCCCTCCTCCTCCTCCTCCTCCTCCTCCTCCTCTCCCTCCGCTGATGAGGAAATGCCTCAGGTTGTCACGAGAGAATTAAACTCGGGTTTTACGTTGCTGCCCGAGTCCCATCAGATTTTCTGGTCTTCTGGTGTGCTGGACCAGCGATCCATGGTTTTATTTTATTTTTTAGAACGTTTTATTAACATATAAACACAGAATATGCAGCGGCAGGCTGCAGCGAGAGAAAATGCAGCAGGAGGCGGAGCAGATGTCAAGTTCAACAGACCACGGGGGAGCAGCCATGGCTCTGAGGGGGAGGGAGCAGAATGCTTTTCCCTGTTCAAAATTTTTCCAAGATCCAATGGTTTTGTTCCTCAGCAGAGGCCACGCCTCCAGCAAGAATCGGTTCTCTATGGAGAAAGTCCAGACCCTAGTATGAAGCGAAGTGAAGGACAAGGGTCTGGTTTTAACCAGGCTAAGTCCTGAGTGCTACTGTTGTTTTTCTTCCATTTGCCCTGATGCATGCTCAATAATCCAGACTTAGCTTTTTTAGATTCTTCCATTTGATTTCAACAAATGTTTAAATGATCACCGATCACCATCATTCAGGATTTTTTTTCTGGCCACATTTCTTCCTCAAAAACAGTGTGTCCCCACTAGGGGTGGGCGATATGGCTCAAATATTATATTGTGATATTTCAGAGCATTCTGATGATGATACATTTTGTGATATAACAAAAAAAAATCAAAGTTATTTAATTGACAAAAGTAACTTAACATGTTGCTTTGCAGTATTATATAAATTTTAAAAAACAATAAGGGGTCATTTTACTGAAATTACTTTATTTAGTAAAGTATTCAGTCTTCAAAAAAAAATAAAAAAAATAAAAGATCCTTCTGTTATTTAGATTGAAAAAGTCTGCACAAAATATAGATTAACAAAAACCACCACAAAAACTAAAGTGCAGGTGTAGTTTCCTAAAACAACTAAATAAAATGAATCTTAAGATCTGTTGAGCATAAATGTAACATACAACAAAATATATGTTGTCTTTAAATGAAATATAACTTACACAAGTTGTAACAAGTTGATCAGCTGACCCTGAAGCTTGTTGGTGTTTCAGTTTCATCTGTTCCTGCAGGAATTATTCATTTCTCTGACTGATCTGTCTCTGATCACCTGACTCTTGGTCCGTGGACCGACTGTGGAACTTAAGAGACAGTTGAGCTGCGTGTGTTTGTACCGACAGTTTAGAGCGGGGGAGACGCAGCACGCACCGGCAGCTCAGAGAGGGGTGGGGGGAGGGGGGACAGTTGAGCTGTCTGTACCTGCAGTTTAGAGCTGGATGGAGAGAAGTTGAGACATGTGTCGTTTGTTTTTAGCATTTTAGCTAGCTAGTATTGCACGCAACTAATTACCGTTACACCTGTACTGACAGGTGGAGGGGAGGTGAGCAGTTTGGTTTGGTCGTTCGAAGTGCTCGGTTGTTAAGGGGGCGGGGCGCCCTGATGTATTGCGTCATGAAATTAGCATATCATGATATCATTTTTTTTGCCAGGGCAAGCATTTTTTTTACCGGTATTATCGTGAACGATATAATAATAATAATAATAATCATTTTATTTAAAAGCGCCTTTCAGGACACCCAAGGACACTTAAACCAATACAGTTCAAACATTATCAGTGACAAATTGAAATATAAAATACATAAAGATTATAAAATACAAAATAATAAAAATACATTTAGTAAAGTTAATGATAAGCTAGTCTAAAGAGATGTGTTTTCAGGGCAGTCTTGAACAGAGAAAGGGAGGTGGTGTTTTGAAGGTCTGGTGGTAGAGCGTTCCAGAGGTGAGGGGCAGAGCAGGTGAAGGCCCTGCTCCCCATGGTGGAGAGGCGGGCAGAGGGTACATGGAGATGTAGCGAAGAGGAGGATCTGAGAGAGCGTGATGGGATGGAGATTTGTAGGAGGTCAGATAGATAAGGAGGGGCAAGGTTGTGGATAGATTTGAACGTGAGGAGTAGAATTTTGAAGATGATGCGTGATTTAACCGGGAGCCAGTGGAGCTGCTGCAGGACAGGAGTGATGTGGTTATAGTAGGAGGAGCCAGTGGAGCTGCTGCAGGACAGGAGTGATGTGGTTATAGTAGGAGGAGCCAGTGGAGCTGCTGCAGGACAGGAGTGATGTGGTTATAGTAGGAGGAGCCAGTGGAGCTGCTGCAGGACAGGAGTGATGTGGTTATAGTAGGAGGAGCCAGTGGAGCTGCTGCAGGACAGGAGTGATGTGGTTATAGTAGGAGGAGCCAGTGGAGCTGCTGCAGGACAGGAGTGATGTGGTTATAGTAGGAGGAGCCAGTGGAGCTGCTGCAGGACAGGAGTGATGTGGTTATAGTAGGAGGAGCCAGTGGAGCTGCTGCAGGACAGGAGTGATGTGGTTATAGTAGGAGGAGCCAGTGGAGCTGCTGCAGGACAGGAGTGATGTGGTTATAGTAGGAGGAGCCAGTGGAGCTGCTGCAGGACAGGAGTGATGTGGTTATAGGAGGAGGTTTGAGTGATGACACGGGCAGCTGATGGCCCAGCCCTTGTCCCCACTATCCTTCCAGTTTTTAATGATGTGTTGGACAGTTCTTAACCCAGTTTTAGTAGTTTCTGCATCTCCTTAGATGTTTTCTCTGCTTGATGCCAATGATTTGACCCTTCTCAAACATACTGACATCTTCTCCACGACTACACCATGTGTCTTTCCACATGTTGGTTTAATAGATGAGAAGTAACTCATTGCACCAGTTGGGTTAAAGAACTTGTTGCAGCTGAAACATAATGGTCCATGCAGTAATTAATTATCCAACAGGAGGCTCTGACCTGTTTGATTAGTTAAATCCAAGTGGCAACTTTTTTTTGGCCAGACAGTGTATTAAGGTTTTATAAACCCTTCCCACACTCTTGCAATGTTCTTAATGTTCTAAATGATCTAAATGCTCTAAAATAGACCTCCGCCCTCTGCCATCTCCACTTCTTGTCACAATCACACTCATGCTCATCACCTGTGTCAGTTCCAGTCTCCCTCCTGCTGCACCTGTGCGCTGCGCTTCTTCAGTGCTCCCAGGTCTCTGCCTCCCTGCCAGATTGTCTGATCGCCTTGTGCCTGAAGTATCCGCCATTCTTGTTCCTGCTCTCGTTCCTAAAGACTCGGTTTGAATTGCACTTGATGATTTTAAATAAACAATCCATGCCGCTCTGCGGCTCACTCAGGGATAAGACAGACGCCCCCCGCAAAGAGAAAGGAGGTGGTGGGGTGGGGGTCAGTCTTATCTCTGAGTGAGCTGCACTCACCTGTGCTCGGCCACTCTCTCTTTTTTATTTATTTATTTGATCATCTGTTCATCTCTGCTCCCTGAGCAGTAGTGATGGGGAAAGACAGACCCCACCCCCTGCCTCCTCCTTTCTCTTTCTGAGGCTGTCACAGCTGTGGTTACACAATCTATAACGCAAGCACGATCCGTAGTGTCAGCTCATTTGCACTAGGGGTGGGCGATATATCGAATATACTCGATGTATCGCGATATTTTAAATGTACGATGGTTAAAAGGGCTATATCGTGTATATCGAGGATCCTCCTGCTGTCGTGCGGGCTCCCACTCGCCCCCCTCCTTCCTGCAGGAGCCGCGCGCGAGACTTTCAGCACAACATGTAAACACAGCAGATATGAAGAGCGCTGCCAGCTGCTGAGGGGGAAAAACAATGTTCTTTCTGAGCTAGTTTGGATGAAATTGTCAGATGAGGGCATAAAAAATGTTTTTGTAGACGATGCTGAAAATAATCCCGAAGAAAGGTCCGAACTACGAATCTTTTTCACCATTTAAACAGCGGAGTGGAGCATGATGAAACAACAGAACCAAGTGTTTTTCCAGCTGCTGCTTCCTTAAAACAAACCACGGGTCTGAGCTCATTTAGTCATGCGTGCACCGCAGAGAGAGGTGGAGACATTAAATCAGCATTTTATCATTATCGCTAAAGATACGGTCCTTAGCGGCTAACAAGATGGCTAACGCGTTAGCCGCCTTCTTCCACAGCTGAGACTGACCGTGTCTTTAGCGATATATAATAAACTGCTGATTTAATAATGTCTCCACCTCTCTGTTCACGTTTCTGAGTGGAGGCTGTCGTGTTTTTACACAAGGATTCAATGCGACACTTTGTAGAGCAACTTAGAGAACGTCTTCGTGAACCCGGAAACAACCCCCTGACCCTTTCACAATAAAACCGGATACAGTACACAGAGGCTCACTGTGATAAATCTGTTCTTGTTCAGAGGTTTTGCAGACATTGCCTGAACTTGGCACAGTTTGAAACTTGTGCACATTTTGTGGTTTGTTGTTAAAAATTACTAGCACATGCAAATAGTTGAGAGTTGTTACCTGTGACTGTTCTGGGTCAGTAAATTTTATGGCCACTGTTTACACTTTTGTTTTTGTATTTTAAAGGCCTTAAATGTTTTGATTTAATATTTTTTTAATGTTAAAAGCACAAGAGCACCTTTTTAAGTTTAAATTATTTATTCTTCCTTTTTGCTTGAAGTACTTTTTATTTATGTGTGCAATTGATGGTTAAAATAAAATATTTAAGTTTGTTCAAATTTAGTGTTGACATTTTTTTATCAATTTTGAATCATTTTTTCATTGATTTTGGAGATATCGCGATATATATCGTGTATCGTGATATAGCCAAAAAATATTGCGATATAATATTTTCCTCATATTGCCCAGCCCTAATTTGCACTACAAACAATACTTCCGGGTCACATGGGTGATGTAGCGCTGCTTCACTTCACCATGACGCGGCGCTGTTTCACCATGGAAATATAATATTAGTTCATAATCATTGTGCTTTATTTCAGTGGTAATGAAGAGTTGTGTGAATAAAAACAACCACTTTATGCTGGCTGTGATTAAGCAATCATTTGATTGATTGATTGATTGATTAATTATTAATTAATAATTTAGTGTCTGATATACTGTATAAAATTTTGTTTTTTTTGGGCCTGTCATCTAGTGGTGGTTTTTATTTATACAACTCTTCATAACCACCAAAATGAAGCATGAGCTTAAATTAGTGGCAATTTCTTAATTATTATAAACCAATATTAGAATTATTTCCATGGTGAAACAGTGCTACATCACACGTGCGACCCGGAAGTATTGTTTGACACTTCGGATCATCTTCTGCAACAGACTGCGTCACCACAAGAGCAGAGCCACGGCTGTCTCTGCTGTGATAGCCTCAGAAAGAGAAAGGAGGAGGCAGGGGGTGGGGCCTGTCTTTCCCCTTTGCCAATCGTGTGTCGTGTAAAACCTCACGTTGAAAACCTGCGAAAGTGTGAGTCGGCGAAAGTCGAACCGCAAAGTATCGAGGAACTATTGTAATGGCTGAATTTTTTTTTTATAGCTTTGTCCACCCCCAAGAATCTTGGTAACCAGCTTCTTTTAAACCTGTTGTAACTCTTGAAGTCTTGAAACAGACTTCCTAACATGCATTCACATTATTCTATGATCCTACACTAGTCTCCATAAAGTTATCAAGTGTGTTACAACAATATATATTTAACATTAAACGTTCTTCCTGTTCATTGGTTCAACAGTCATGGTGAAGGTCTGATCAGTACCGACCGCAGCAGTTTAGTTTTCTTTGTAGACAAGTAAATATTTCAGACAACACATTTGACTGAGGACGACAAAGCATCATGGGAACTCACTGATTTGAAGGCCTGGTACTTCTCATAGTACTCGTGGGCTCCGATGGTGATCTCAGGCAGGAACTTGGGGATGTGGGTCAGAGCAGCCACTTTATATTTGTCCCCCGCACTGAAAGACACGCGGACACTGTAACTCCTGATCCAGGATCAAAAGGAAGTTGTCTTCAGAGCTGAGGTGTTCTGTGTTCTTACAGCATCCTCATGTGGTGGAAGCTGATGTCATCCTGCTCCAACCACGGCCCCTTTTCAATCTTCAGGTTCTCCACGTCCTCCGTCACCTGCAGGCGGACCACAGAGGAACAGGTTCAGGAAACATCTGGGCGTGTCTGACTGGGTCTGGACCACACACTGACCTTCTCCACATCCTGAGCTTGGACCACATCATAAACCAGCACTTCAGAAGTTTCTCTGGAAGTTAGAAAAACAGACGGTCAGTGTTTAAATAACGAGTGCACACAAAGCTCATGTCCCTCCACTGTCCACTTACTCAATGCTGGGCAGAAAAGACTTCTTGTAGGACTCCTCGATGCTCTTCAGATACTGCAGCGGTACGTTCTGCAGGTAGGGCTGCAGAGAAGACATGTGAGACTACATCAACCCTGCCCCATGAAGAACACACAGAGTCCAGTTCCACCTCCAGAACCTGGAACTTTACTCCCACCAACGTTGTGAAGGTGCTTCCCTTGACCAGAACGTTTCTGGAGAAGCAGCTCAGAAAGTGATGCTTGTGTTTTATGGAGGATATGAATGTGTTCATGTCTGTGGTCAGCTCACAGAGGCAACAGGTCCAGGAGTGGAACCCAGACCTCTCTCTCCAGCTCCTCCTGTGGAGCACAAGGTGGTCCCAGTCCAGAGGCAGGCTCTGCCCTGGGTCTGCTTCCAGTGGGAGCAGCCTGGAAACCTCCATGAGGAGACATCCTGACCAGAACCACTTCAGCCTCAACTGGAAACGACGTTCCAGCTGAATCTGGGCCAACAAAACCAGACATGCTAACATGCTAAGCTAACATGCTAAGCTAACATGCCAAGCTAACATGCTAAGCTAACATGCTAAGCTAACATGCTAAGCTAACATGCCAAGCTAACATGCTAAGCTAAAGAGCAGTCACTCGACCTCAGCTGCCTTCTGTTAGCTAACAGCTAAGGCTAGCTAACATCCACTTTATTAAAAACAAGATGGACGAGCTGAGGACCTGGACGACATCACAGACGAGGGCGGTGCTGAACCGCGGCTCGGACATGAGCCAGGCAGTAAACGAGCGGCGTCGTACCTTCGCGCTCTGCTGGAGCTTCTTGTGCACGTCCTCAGCCGGCTGGTCGATGTAGATGACGAGGTGAGGAGGGAGGAACTCCGTGAGGCTGATGTGTTTGATCTCATTGTAGTGCTCCACACCTGTAAACCACACAATCCATCAAGAACCAGCCGAGTCCAGTCCACACCACCTCCACCTTCACCTTCACCTCCACCTTCACCTCCACCTTCACCTCCACCTTCACCTCCACCTTCACCTTCACCTCCACCTCCACCTCCACCTTCACCTCCACCTCCACCTTCACCTCTCACCTCCACCTTCACCTCCACCTTCACCTCCACCTCCACCTCCACCTCCACCTTCACCTCCACCTCCACCTCCACCTTCACCTCCACCTTCACCTTCACCTCCACCTCCAGCTTCACCTCCACCTTCACCCCCACCTTCACCTCCACCTTCACCTCCACCCGCTCACA
>JBBPBX010050662.1:0-24883 GCA_038048925.1 Garcialebias charrua
TTGATTTGTAATTTTTCATTTCCTGAATTCATCCAGATCCTTCAGCTCTTTTATCATTTTAGGCTGAGACTCTTCCTTTGTTTTGATAAAGATGTATCCATTTCTTGTCCATGTTGATGCTATTTTGTTCTGTTTTTTTAACAACCTTGCTTGATGTGCAATGTTTCCATTTTTTTTGTTAGATGTTCATTTATGTAAACGTTTGAAAGAATCCACGTGGACAAAAATTTTGCCACTTGTCTGCATCTGTTGCGCTTCTTGCACACACAAGTGACAGAACTGGTCCTAAAAAGTATTATGGTGATTTTTATATAAGGTTTTTTATTTATTTTATTAATGGAAATGTGCATAAAATTGCAAGGTCAATTAAGGGATGTGAATCCTAGCTGCTGCATACGGGTACAGATTGGTTTCAGTGTTACTTTTGCTACAGAATGTCAAATGAACACCATGTGTGATTTTGACCAACAAAATCTGATAACGTGGTGCTTTATTATTTTGTTAGGGGGAATATTTATGACCACGAAGGAAGGTGTCTTTAAAAATGTCATCTAGTTGACGGAGTATTTGTCTACAGGAAGCTCTGTCCACTGTTTGGCTGTTTAAGGTCAAAGTAAAAAGGTAAATAATAAATCAAAGTGTAATAATACTGTATACTGTATTGTGCTTGTGAGCTTTCTCTTTACTGTGATACTTTTGTTTGTTAAATGATGTGCTGTCATCCAACTTCCTGCAGAACTATTGGTTTCATTTTTGTTTTTGCATTGAATAAATGAAAGCATGGCTTCAGTGTTTGTGTTTGCCTTTAAGATAATTATATTTGAAGCAAGTATGATTATAGTATTATCTGTTGGAGTTTTATCACACCCTACAAGTGACAATTTGAAACTTCATTAGAAATTGACCCTGATTGCCCAAATGTCTCAAGTTGCTAAAGAAATTCATGTGAAAGGATGTGTTTAAAGAAAACAAGCTTTGTGAGAAACTGGGTCTTTTAGGCTCACTTAGTTTTGTACGTACTCAAAGGCAAATTTATGTTTTCCACCAACTTTAAAGACATTCTTAAAATTGACAACAATAATTTGTTTTCAAATCCTAGGAATTAAAAATGTTTAACTGGCTATCTCTAACGCTCATTTTAATTTAAATACATAGTGCTGCTTTATTCTAAAGAAAGAGGGACTATAATTTACCAAACTAGCATCCATTAGCATACTTTCTTTTAAAAATAAGTGATTATAACAATAAACATCTATATTTTGTTTATAAATACAAATTTATTTTTGAGTTCCATTTGCTAAAATTACAACTATTTGTAGGTCCAAAGTAATTTTGCATTAGCTAAAGCATGGGATAAACTATTGTTATGCTGATGACACTGTTGTATTAATCCACAAAACTTTATGAATTCAATCCGTTAGTTAGATTACATCTGGTTTTAGAGACATAAAAACAGGATCAATCCTAATTTTCTGCCTTTAAACTCAGACAGGACAGAGGTTGTTGTTTTTGGACCTGAGCAACTTTGCAGCCTTTCACTTCCTCTAGATGACATTGACCTCCAGCTCCTTCACATTAAACAATATGCCAGAACCACTTTCCTCCACCTACAGGTACATAATATCACTAAAGTTAGAAACATCTTGTCCAAAAGTGATGCTCTTTAAAAATTCTTCAGATGATCCAAAACACTGATTAGTTAGAAGCAGTGGTGTCGTCTACATTTTTGTAATGGGTATACTGTGGTAAAGTAAGTTTTACATTGGACACTGCTGAAGCCACGGAGCGTCAATGTCCAACGTAAAAAAATAACTTTACCGCGATTGGTCTATACTGTGCTTAGAAACCAAATAGTACAATGTAATCATCAATTTGTGTTGATTTTTAAGCGTATTGAACATTTCCAGATTTCTCTGATGCTTACTGTACAGTATATTTAAATTAATGAACGTCAAACTTTGCACAATACTTGGCTTTGTATTTATAAAAACAGTATCAAAGCAAAACATGTTCAAGCAATAAAGTACACAAGTATCAATTATACAATAATTCCCTTATAAGCAAAGAGCTGCATATGTTTATGTTTATGTTTATTAAATTTGTTCATTTTTTTTACAAAAGAAACAATACAAGACAATCTCATAATGATAGTGTACAAAATGTAAAAAAATGAAAGGTAGCAGAAAGAAGAATAAATCTTATTATATCTGCCCCTTATCTCCAACAATCAGATTAAACAACAGTAGTCAAACCATGTAAACAATAATAATCTTCAACCAACTTTTTCCAACAATCAGGTTAAACAATAATATTCTTCAACCAACAGTACAAAATGACTAACTCTTTCTAATTTTCTAACTAATACAATACACATTACGTTATTTCACATATATTTTTTTAACACATTTGTTTTGATCATTTTTTTAAATGTAAACATTGACTTGGCATTTTTAACTACATTCTCCAAGCCATTCCATAATCTAATTCCCTGGATTGAGGTAGAACGTCCCTTCAAACTAGTTCTGAATTGTGGTTTTACAAACAACTCTGTTCCCTTAAGATTATAACAACTTTGTCTTTTAACAAAGTGCATTTGGATATTTAAAGGTAATGCATTATTTTGAGCTCTATACATAACTGATAAAATATTATAGTCTACCAAATCATGGAACTTCAATAACTTCAGTTGATAAAATAATGTACTTGATGGATGACGGTAATGTTTTCTAGTGATAATTCTTACAGCTCTTTTCTGTAATACAAAAATAGGCTTTGTGATTGTTTTACACGCTTTCCCCCAAACATCAATACAATAGATTAAGTGTGGAACAATGATTGTGTTATACAACAAATACAGAGCTTTATCATTCAATAGGTCTCTGACTTTGTACAGTACTGCTATCGATTTAGCTATTTTTATTCTTACAGAATTTATGTGTTGTTTCCATGTCAGTTTGTCATCAATGATAACACCCAAAAACTTCACCTCATTCACTCTACAAATCTCAACATCCTCAATTTTGAGTGGAACATCAACAGTTTTCTTTTTATTACCGAATATCATGTAATTAGTTTTCTCTAGATTTAATGATAATTTATTTATTTTAAACCAAGTTTGTATCTTGACAAATTCTGTCTTTATCAATTCTAACATTTGTTCTATATCTTCACCTGAACAGAAAAAAGTGGTATCATCAGCGAAAAGTACACATTTAAGGAGTCCTGACACATTTACCAAGTCATTCACATATAAAATAAAAAGCTTTGGTCCAAGTACAGAGCCTTGGGGAACTCCACATGTGATATTACAGAGGTCAGATCTTACATCATTTATTTGTACAAATTGTTTCCTATTTTTTAAGTAGCTAGATACCCACTGTAATGCTGGTCCTCTAATACCATATTTGTTCAGTTTTTCAAGGAGATATATGATTGATATATATAATCATATCGATATATGATTGTTACAGAAGTGTTTAACTGCCGTTGAACATATCAATGACACGTGCCTAATGATGTGTCATGTATGATTGGGCACTTTTAAGTGGGTATACTGAATTTTTAAGCTTTTCTAGTGGGTAGCTACGGTATACTCCGTATGCCCGTGTTTCGTGTAGACTACTAGAAGAGATCACATTTCTCTCCATGCGCTCTCCGTCAAATTTAGAATTGAGTTTACTCCTAATATACAAGCTCTAAACAACAAAGCTCCATTTTATATTAAATACCTTATTGTTAGCGTACATATTTTCCAGACATGACACTTTGCTCTCAGACTGCAGGTTTACTCATCGTTCCTAGAGTTTCTAAATTAAATGGGAGACAGAGCTTTTAGCTTCAGCCTCCATTCTTGTGGGACCGACTTCCTCTTTCAGTGAGGCTGACACTCAGTCTACATTTAGTATGCTTAAGACTTTTGAGAAATCCTATAGTTTGGGTTGCTTTGGGTTTCCTGGACCATCCCTTGACTGCTGGAGAACAAAATGACCACATTTCCTCGCTCTGCTGTCTACTCGCTCTACTGTTCATGTTTGTATTTGTGATTACAGGTAGTCCTCGACTTAGAACGTAGATCCGTTCCTACGCGGCGGCGTAAATCGATTTTCGACGTAAGTCAGAATATACGTACATACTGCACCATATACATGTACAGTACTGTATTACCAATCACTTAGCCTATCCTAACACAGTACCCTACTGTCATGGTCTGTCTTCTGTTGTCTGGTGTTTCTGTGTTCTGTCTGTTTGTGTTTCTTTTAGTCTTCTCTTGAGTTTAATTTAGTTCTTTGTCTCCTCTCAGTTGTCTAGTGTCTTTGTCTTGCCCTGTTAAGCTTTCTGTTTTTGTTTCTGTGTTGTATTTGTTTAGTCAGCTCTTTGTTCCCACTGTGAGGTTGGCTCCCTCTCCTGGACTTTCCATGTGTTTTCCATTCAACTAACCCTGCTCCATTTTAGTTATTTCAGATTTAGTTTATTTCCCTGTCCTGTCCCAGATTAGTTAAATTCCTGTTTAGTTTACTTCCCTGTTCAGTCCCAGTTTAGTTATTCATGTTACATGTTTTAGTTAGTTCCCTAGCCCTGGTCTGTTATTTATTACTTCCCCAAGTGTTCACTCTGGTCCTTCCTGGTGTTGTGCTGCAATTAGTCTGATTATTTTCACCTTTGTCCCAAGCCCTGCCTATGTGTATATAAGTTCCTCTGTGAGTTCTGTCTTGGTCGGTTCGTCATCGTTTTGGGTTCATCCTAGTCCTGTTCCCTGAGTTCCCTGAGTTATGTGAGTTTTGCTGCCATTGTCAGCCTTTTTTCTGTTTGAACAATTAAAGTACAGTATTTTCTGGTGTATAGGTCGCACCTGTGTATAGGTCGCATTGTCCAATTATCACCAATAGATTGGAAAAATCCCTAGATAGGTCGCACTGGTGTATAGGTCGCACCTACGTTTAGCTCTGCTGCAAATGTCTGCCACAGGAGCGCACAGCAAGGCTTTTAAGAAGATTAACACTTAAAAACAATTATTTGTTTGATAAAAATTATAGCAAATATATGTCTGAGCTGAACTTTTCCTTAATAAATGAACGTAATTGTGAAATGAGCTGGATTTAAAAATTTGTTTCACCGAAAGTGATAACAAGCCATATATAGGTCGCACCTGAGTATAGGTCGCAGGCCTTGAAAAAAAACATAAAAAGGTGCGACCTATACACCGGAAAATACGGTATTTATTTTTGTACTTTGCCTCCTGAGTCCTGTCTGCAAATGGGTTCTTTCCACGGTCCCTGAGCCAGGACCCTAACAGTACGAACCGACCAGTTTCTGAGCCCAGCAGACAGGTTCTCCTGAGTTTTTTTTGTTTTTTTTTTTTGCTTACCTGTTTTTTGAGTTTTCTTCAAGATGAGGAGAACCACCATCCGATGTGGTACCTATTGGACTAAACCCGTCCTGGACCTGACGGAGTACAGCCAGGCGGTGGAGGTTCTGCCTTCACCTCTCCTGCTGCAGGAGGAGAGAAGGACTAAAGGTAGCCACACAACACCCAGGTCCAGTTTTTCCTCAGCTCCCGTGCCGACTTACTCTGGGTGGACGTCGGGTGAGGACGCAGAGTCAGAGGACGAACTCTGGCTTGCCCCCGTGGTCCACTCACAACCTCGTCGTAAGAGAGGCAAAAACAAGACCCGGAGAGGGTCCACCACACCTCCGGTCCGTCCAGTGGTTCCCGCTCGGTCCGGTGAGACTGAGTCCCCTGTGCCCAGCTCCAATGTCACTGTGGGCGCGGTCCCCGTTGCCTCACCTCCCAGGATTCCGGTGAGGACGAAGCTCGACCCCACACCTCCGACATGTACAGCTGTTCCTGCTCAGTTCGGCGAGACTGGGTCCCACTCGTCCCAGCTCCAGACCAGTGACTTTGCTTCAATAAATCAAACCTTATTACGTTTGCTGACCTCTGCCATGGACAATCCAGACTGTATTAACCTTTTGCTTTCCTCTGCAGAAAGCCTTGTGTTTTCTCAACCTGGTCTGGCCCAGCTTCCTTTTTATAAAGGGCTTTTGAGTGAGATAAGGGCTCTAAAGCCTGCTGCACCAAACTCTCATCCTGTGGCCACAAGCCTCCAGCCTCCTGCAGTTAGAGACTCATCTATTGCAGAAACTGCAGTATCTCCTGATTTTCCTGTGTCCCCTGAGTCCCTAGTGTCTGCAGGAGGTCCAGAACCTGCAGCAGGAGGTCCAGAACCTGCAGCAGGAGGTCCAGAACCTGCAGCAGGAGGTCCAGAACCTGCAGCAGGAGGTCCAGAACCTGCAGCAGGAGGTCCAGGACCTGCAGCAGGAGGTCCAGGACCTGCAGCAGGAGGTCCAGGACCTGCAGCAGGAGGTCCAGGACCTGCAGCAGGAGGTCCAGGACCTGCAGCAGGAGGTCCAGGACCTGCAGCAGGAGGTCCAGGACCTGCAGCAGGAGGTCCAGGACCTGCAGCAGGAGGTCCAGGACCTGCAGCAGGAGGTCCAGAACCTGCAGCAGGAGGTCCAGAACCTGCAGCAGGAGGTCCAGAACCTGCAGCAGGAGACCCAGAACCTGCAGCAGGAGACCCAGAACCTGCAGCAGGAGACCCAGAACCTGCAGCAGGAGACCCAGAACCTGCAGCAGGAGACCCAGAACCTGCAGCAGGAGACCCAGAACCTGCAGCAGGAGACCCAGAACCTGCAGCAGGAGACCCAGAACCTGCAGCAGGAGACCCAGAACCTGCAGCAGGAGACCCAGAACCTGCAGCAGGAGACCCAGAACCTGCAGCAGGAGACCCAGAACCTGCAGCAGGAGACCCAGAACCTGCAGCAGGAGACCCAGAACCTGCAGCAGGAGACCCAGTACCTGCAGCAGAAGGTCCAGAACCTACAGGCCTTCCAGAAGCTCCAGTGTCTTTGGCGGGTGCCTCCCAGGAAGGAGCCCCTCCTGTCTCCTGTGCCGAGGGGGTCCCGGAGGACCTTCCTCCTGTCTCCTGTGCCGAGGGGGTCCCGGAGGACCTTCCTCCTGTCTCCTGTGCCGAGGGGGTCCCGGAGGACCTTCCTCCTGTCTCCTGTGCCGAGGGGGTCCCGGAGGACCTTCCTCCTGTCTCCTGTGCCGAGGGGGTCCCGGAGGACCTTCCTCCTGTCTCCTGTGCCGAGGGGGTCCCGGAGGACCTTCCTCCTGTCTCCTGTGCCGAGGGGGTCCCGGAGGACCTTCCTCCTGTCTCCTGTGCCGAGGGGGTCCCGGAGGACCTTCCTCCTGTCTCCTGTGCCGAGGGGGTCCCGGAGGACCTTCCTCCTGTCTCCTGTGCCGAGGGGGTCCCGGAGGACCTTCCTCCTGTCTCCTGTGCCGAGGGGGTCCTGGAGGACCTTCTCCTGTCTCCTGTGCCGAGGGGGTCCTGAGGTCTGGCCTTCGACGTCTGCGGCTCCTGAGGTCTGGCCTTCGACGTCTGCGGCTCCTGAGGTCTGGCCTTCGACGTCTGCGGCTCCTGAGGTCTGGCCTTCGACGTCTGCGGCTCCTGAGGTCTGGCCTTCGACGTCTGCGGCTCCTGAGGTCTGGCCTTCGACGTCTGCGGCTCCTGAGGTCTGGCCTTCGACGTCTGCGGCTCCTGAGGTCTGGCCTTCGACGTCTGCGGCTCCTGAGGTCTGGCCTTCGTCGTCTGCGGCTCCTGTGGCCTCGCCTTCGTTGTCTGCGGCTCCTAGGGTTTCATCTTCGCCGTTTGCAGTTCCTCTGGTCCCCGTGTTGTCTGCTATGGTCTCCAAGGCTCCTCGTGCGGGACGGCCTCCCGGACGTCCGCCTGGACTGGCTCCTGGCGATGGACGGACTCCCGGTCGACCGCCTGACCTGGCTCCTGGCGATGGACGGACTCCCGGTCGACCGCCTGACCTGGCTCCTGGCGATGGTAGGCCTCCCGGTCGACCGCCTGACCTGGCTCCTGGCGATGGTCGGCCTTCTGGCCGTCCCTTGACCTTCTGATGGTTTTTTTTTTGTGTGTGTGTGTTTGGTCTTTGTTTAGTTCCCAGGTCTAGTCCTGTCGGGTTTTGGTTTAGTTTGTTCTGGCCCTCCGTCCTTGTGTTTTCCCCCATCCTCCCGCCCGTTCTGTGTTTGTGCTTTGTGGGACGTCAGGTGACGTCCCTTGAGGGGGAGGTTCTGTCATGGTCTGTCTTCTGTTGTCTGGTGTTTCTGTGTTCTGTCTGTTTGTGTTTCTTTTAGTCTTCTCTTGAGTTTAATTTAGTTCTTTGTCTCCTCTCAGTTGTCTAGTGTCTTTGTCTTGCCCTGTTAAGCTTTCTGTTTTTGTTTCTGTGTTGTATTTGTTTAGTCAGCTCTTTGTTCCCACTGTGAGGTTGGCTCCCTCTCCTGGACTTTCCATGTGTTTTCCATTCAACTAACCCTGCTCCATTTTAGTTATTTCAGATTTAGTTTATTTCCCTGTCCTGTCCCAGATTAGTTAAATTCCTGTTTAGTTTACTTCCCTGTTCAGTCCCAGTTTAGTTATTCATGTTACATGTTTTAGTTAGTTCCCTAGCCCTGGTCTGTTATTTATTACTTCCCCAAGTGTTCACTCTGGTCCTTCCTGGTGTTGTGCTGCAATTAGTCTGATTATTTTCACCTTTGTCCCAAGCCCTGCCTGTGTGTATATAAGTTCCTCTGTGAGTTCTGTCTTTGTCGGTTCGTCATCGTTTTGGGTTCATCCTAGTCCTGTTCCCTGAGTTCCCTGAGTTATGTGAGTTTTGCTGCCATTGTCAGCCTTTTTTCTGTTTGAACAATTAAAGTATTTATTTTTGTACTTTGCCTCCTGAGTCCTGTCTGCAAATGGGTTCTTTCCACGGTCCCTGAGCCAGGACCCTAACACCTACATAATTATCAAAAAACACATACGTTTGGGAGCCATAATGAAGGGGAAAGAAGAGGATGCTGTTGACGCCGTTCTCCTCGGTCCATCCGCTGTATTCCGTTTTCTGTTTAGACATAAAACCGCGTTCACAGTGCAGTACAGGTGGTCCCCGAGTTACGACGCAGTTCCGTTCCTACGCCCATTCATAAGATGGAAATCGCCGTAAGTCGGAAAATACATCCAAACGGCCCCTCATACATGCAGTACTGTATTTTTACCAAGCACTTCGCCTATCCTAACACATTACCCTGCATAATTATCAAAAAACACATACATTCAAAGACATAATGAAGGGGAGAAAAAGAGTTAATTTCTTACTGGGAGCTGGTGAGCTTCCTGCAGCTTCACAGCGTTTACAGCAACGTCTGTTAGCATGTTAGCTCGTTGCTCAGCTGTCCCTCCGCTCAAAACAATAAGGTCTCCTGTATTTCCACGTGCGGTCCAGCAGTCCAGAGTTAGCATATTTAGCATATTAGCCCCTCCTGACCTCCTCCTCTGCTCCGTTCTGCCTGAGGTCTCAAGTTTCCAGCACGTAAAGCTCCCCCCTCCCTCCCTCCTGTAAGTTTTGTTTCTCCTGTAAGTTTCGTTTCGGTACCGTATTTTCTGGTGTAAAGGCGCATCAACCACGTAACTTGAAACAATGCTTTTCAATGGGAGACGTTCGTAACCGCGAAACGTCGTAACTCGAGACCGTCGTAACCCGGGGACTACCTGTATTCCTCCGCCGCTGCACAATTTTCCGCCTCTCCATCGCGTAAAGTACAATATATTCCGCCGCTGCTTTATACGTTTACGACATAAAACCGGTCCATCTGCCGTATTCCGTATTCTGTTTACGACGTAAAACCGCATTCACAGTACAGTGCAGTGTATTCCTCCGCTGCGCGTCACGACGTTTATGACGTAAATCTGCGTAACTCGAAATAAGGCTTTTCATAGTACATGGGAGATGCGTCATAACCACGAAACATCGTAACTCGAGACCGTCTTAACTCGAGGACTACCTGTACTTCTATGTGTTCCAGTCTTCCCATGGAAAGTACGTCTTGACCTGCTGTTGTGTTTGTCTGCGTCCACATCTTCTCAAACCGCAGCTGGTTGAAGCAGATGGCGGCCCATCCTGAAACAGGTGCCTCTGGAGCAGGGGTCTGCAACCTGTGGCTCTGGAGCCACATGCGACTCTTTGGTTCCTTTGCAACGGCTCTTTCAAGGTTTGACCAAAATGGACAAACCACTGCCAGTTTTAACAGTTTCATGTCATTTATTTAGCAAATTTATGAATACTAGTACTAATACAAGGAACAAAACATTATTTCTTTAAAGTAGGATAATCAATTTTTCCACAAAAATAAACACTAGACCTCCATAGTTCAGTGTTTAAATTCCCATCCATCCATTATCTTTTAGCTGCTTCTTCCTTTTCGGGTCACAGGGGTCACTAGTGCCCAAATTCAGCTATCACTGTGCAACGGGGCTTAATTTGAGCCGGATCCAGACGGAAAAGGATCTGGGAACACTCTTATTTTGACAGGGTGTGTTCCGGTAACTGCTTGGATCTGGTAATTCTCAGTCTTACTAATACAGTAATAAAATTATAAAATTTGACTGCCTTGAACAAATAAAACTTACATTGGATATGCAAACTGAAATTTGTGCCACCGCTGTTTAAATTATTTTTTTTATAAAAACAAATATTTCTTTACAATAACCCTGTCTTTTCCTTTGTCTTTTAATATAAAAATATCAATGATTGTTTAAAATCATTAGATATTTTTAGTTTTATGTCACTCCTACTGGCCTGAAAAGCCTCCTGCAAGAAACGTAAAGTGGTCCACGAGCCACCAGTAGATGATCATAGCTGGGGTAAGCTTTGTGGCTCTGGACATTTTAATTTAGTAAGAGAAGGGGCAGAAAAAGTAAGGGAACTATTAAATGACAAAGCATTGTTCATGTTATATAATGCAACAATTGTTCCACATTTAATTTACTGCATTGAAGTCTGGGGTAAGACATGTAAAACAATTAATAATAATAATAATAGTAATAATTGTCTAATCTTGTCATCTGCGTATGTTTCCCATACACAGACGAAATTCGTCTCTGCATTTAACCCAACCACCTACCAATTACAAATTTATTTTACAAAAAAGAGCAGTAAGAATTATTACTGTAAGGATTGGCTCCGTCCCCTCCTTACACCCTGTCTGTTCCTCTGTTGTTCTGTCAGCTCAGCGTCACAGGTGTTTGTGTTTAAGGGCGAGATACACTCGAGCGTCCTCACGAAACGCCAATACGCAGCGTACGTACGCCCCGTACGCAGCGTAGCCCCGCGTAGCCCCTCAGGGCAAGTACGCGCAAAAGTATTTTTTTACTACGCATACGCGATTCGCATACGCGATGCGCGGTGTCTGACCTAAACTTCCCCGGCGCCGGACTGTTTTGTATGTTACACAAATGAAATAAATTCCTCTTTTTTATCGCTGATCGGGCCTTTTCTTTTGTTTTTTTGCCTAAAGTCAAGTAACCGCTTCTTCCTCCGTTCACTCGATGAATGAAATGAATGAATTCAGGTCCTACCTGGGTGCGCGATGTTTTATATATTCCCTGGTGGGCTGTGGGCTGCAGGAAAAGCACTCCCTGTTATTATTTTTATTTCTGAGAGAACTTTTTATAACATATATAGTAGAAAGACCGTATCAGAACACCGCAGAAGTCTGAGCGAGCTGCTCATGATAAGTTTCACTTTCAGCTGACTGAAATCTGTCAATCATTTCAGTAGGCGTGTCAAAGTGACCAATCAGCGAGCTCAGTTGAGTCCTCTCCGTGCTCAGCTGCTAGCGGAAGTGACGATCAGAAGTGACGGTACGGAGGAAATGACGTTAGAATTTGGAGCGAAAACACGAGAATCTACGCGAGAACATCAGCCGAGCTGTAGCAGAGGCTCCGTATACGCGCGTATACGGAGTCTGCTTCACTGTATCTCGGCTTATCGTTAATTAAGGTGTGTATATTAGTCAGCAGTCATGTGTGTCTCATTGTCGGGTCATTGTCCCTGTTACCCTGGTGTGTCGTTCCCCAGCTCCTTGGTCTGTGAGTACATCTCGTCTTCCTGTTTGGGTTTAGTGTTTAGTGTTTAGTACTCAGCCACTGTAGAGCGTCCGTATAGTTTTGTAACTGCCTCGTCAGTTGTTTTGTTTTCATCTTATTAAAGTATTTTGGTTTTACTCGTGCCTCTGAAGTCTACCTGTCTGCACCACGGGACTCATCAACCACACACCGCACCACCGTGACAGAATGACCCGACCATTTTGAGTCCCGCGGACAGGTAACATAGACTCACCTAGAGGCTGAAGATGTCTGCTCGGAGGGAGGCTGCAGCCATCAGAGTTGGCGGGTTTCGAACCGAGCCCGTTTGGAGCAGCAACAGGTCCGAACCAGAGCAGCTTCCATCACCAATGTTGGTGGCGGAGCGAGAGGGGAAGCGTCGGGGCGGCTGCTCCGACCAGTTCACTTCCTGCGCTCCTGCACGAGCCATCTCTTTGTGGGATGTGTCCGACGACGAGTCAGATTCGGACCCGGGAGGACTCCTGCCGTTTCCAGCTCCGGAGACACGAGGCCGCAGGAGAAGGCGGCGACCGGCGAAGCCGCGCGCTTCCGGGTTTCAGCCTGCTAGTTCTCCCACGCTGTCAGAAGAGCCGGCGGGCGTTTCAAAGGGGGAGGGGTACCCACGTCCGTGCACTGTGACGTCTCAGGGGAGACGTGCTTTGAAGGGGGGGCATGTGTCCCCTCACACCACGTCTGCAGGAGTCACGGAGACTCCTGCACGCCACACAGCTGAGAGGAAGCGTCCTCACAAAACTCCTCCACAAAGGGAGCAGCCCGCTCACACTTCGACCACAGGGGTCGCTACTCCTGCAGGACTCACACAGGAAGAGCCTGCAGGACACACTGAAGGAGATCCCACCTCGACCACAGGGGTCGCTGTGGGACGGAGATCTGAGGAGGCCAATCTAATTTTCCAGCAGATAAAAAGACTGTTTCATGCTGCTGTCAATAAACCTGACCCTCGTTACAAATACAAGACATACTCCATTATTGTAGACATCATTGTTAACAGTCCCTGTTCTGTAATCGACCCAGGTTTCATTCAGATCCTGACTTTGGCTAAGATGGGGCAGGAGGAGAGTAAAGCCAAGATGGAGGGCGCTGTGGACGCTACTCCCAAACCACCCACAGAGGGTGCTGTTCTGCCTGAAGCACCGGGGGGTGCTGTTCTGCCTGAAGCACCGGGGGGTGCTGTTCTGCCTGAAGCACCGGGGGGTGCTGTTCTGCCTGAAGCACCGGAGGGTGCTGTTCTGCCTGAAGCACCGGAGGGTGCTGTTCTGTCTGAAGCACCTACAGGGGGTGCTGTTCTGTCTGAAGCACCAGAGGGCGCTGTTCTGCCTGAAGCAGCTGCTCCTGCATCGCCTACAGAGGGCGCTACATCACCAACTGAGGGCGTTGCATCTACGCCGTCTCCAGAGGGTCCCTCGCCGTCTCCAGAGGGTCTCGGCGCGACGGACGCCTCCGCCACTACAGAGGGTCTCGGCGCGACGGACGCCTCCGCCACTACAGAGGGTCTCGGCGCGACGGACGCCTCCGCCACTACAGAGGGTCTCGGCGCCGCGGACGCCTCCACATCCATGGAGGGTCCACTCATCGCAGACGCCTCCACATCCATGGAGGGTCCACTCATCACAGACGCCTCCACATCCATGGAGGGTCCACTCATCGCAGACGCCTCCACATCCATGGAGGGTCCACTCCTCGCAGACGCCTCCACGTCGATGGAGGGCCCACTCGTCGCTGACGCCTCCACGTCGATGGAGGGTCCATTCATCGCTGACGCCTCCACGTCGATGGAGGGTCACGTATCCAGTCTCAGGGGGTCCTTGGAGGGACCCCCTCACGTCTACTGCTGTCCAGAGGGGTCTCAGGAGAGACCCCCTCACGTCTACTGCTGTCCAGAGGGGTCTCAGGAGAGACCCCCTCACGTCTACTGCTGTCCAGAGGGGTCTCAGGAGAGACCCCCTCACGTCTACTGCTGTCCAGAGGGGTCTCAGGAGAGACCCCCTCACGTCTACTGCTGTCCAGAGGGGTCTCAGGAGAGACCCCCTCACGTCTACTGCTGTCCAGAGGGGTCTCAGGAGAGACCCCCTCACGTCTACTGCTGTCCAGAGGGGTCTCAGGAGAGACCCCCTCACGTCTACTGCTGTCCAGAGGGGTCTCAGGAGAGACCCCCTCACGTCTACTGCTGTCCAGAGGGGTCTCAGGAGAGACCCCCTCACGTCTACTGCTGTCCAGAGGGGTCTCAGGAGAGACCCCCTCACGTCTACTGTCCAGAGGGGTCTCAGGAGAGACTCCCTCACGTATCCTGTCTCGAGGGGTCCTTGGAGGGACCCCCTCACGCCTACTGCTGTCCAGAGGGGTCTCAGGAGAGACTCCCTCACGTATCCTGTCTCGAGGGGTCCTTGGAGGGACCCCCTCACGTCTGTTCAGTGGGGTCTCAGGTGAGAGCCCCTCACGTCTACTGCTGTCCGGAGGGGTCTCAGGAGAGACCCCCTCACGTATCCTGTCTCGAGGGGTCCTTGGAGGGACCCCCTCACGCCTACTGCTGTCCAGAGGGGTCTCAGGAGAGACTCCCTCACGTATCCTGTCTCGAGGGGTCCTTGGAGGGACCCCCTCACGTCTATTGCTGTCCAGAGGGGTCTCAGGAGGTCTACTGCTGTCCAGTCTCCACACTCGAGGTCTCTACGCCTGGAGACGTCTCTACGCTTGGCGCCGCTGCGCCGCATGAGGGGGCTCCTATTCTGGGTGGGCCCTGGAGGGTCCCACCCTCGTCTTCGACCGTCCTGAGGCCTCGTCTTCGACGGAAGCTCCTGCTCGACGGATGGCCCCCGGGACGCCCGCCTGAGGTGTCTCTGCGTTATGGCTTGCCTCATGGTCGTCCACCAGAAGGGGTACTGCGCGATGGACGCTCTCCCGGTCGCCCACCTGAGGGGTCCTTGCCCGGGGTCGACGTCCTGGTCTCGATGTTTGGGCGCTTATTGGTTTCTAGGTTTAGCTTTTTGTGTTTAGCTATTGTCCCAGGCCCTGTTCCTGTCGGTTTTTGGTTTGTTGTCCTTGTGTTTTGCCCGCCGTCCTTGCGGTTCCTCCCTCTGCCCGCCCTGTTTTTTTTTTGGGGTGTTCTTTTGGGACGCCGGGGGGCGTCTTTGAGGGGGGGGTACTGTAAGGATTGGCTCCGTCCCCTCCTTACACCCTGTCTGTTCCTCTGTTGTTCTGTCAGCTCAGCGTCACAGGTGTTTGTGTTTATCGTTAATTAAGGCGTGTATATTAGTCAGCAGTCATGTGTGTCTCATTGTCGGGTCATTGTCCCTGTTACCCTGGTGTGTCGTTCCCCAGCTCCTTGGTCTGTGAGTACATCTCGTCTTCCTGTTTGGGTTTAGTGTTTAGTGTTTAGTACTCAGCCACTGTAGAGCGTCCGTATAGTTTTGTAACTGCCTCGTCAGTTGTTTTGTTTTCATCTTATTAAAGTATTTTGGTTTACTCGTGCCTCTGAAGTCTACCTGTCTGCACCACGGGACTCATCAACCACACACCGCACCACCGTGACAATTACCAGAAAAAATTATATCCATCAAACATTGTTTTATAAACTAAAGATATTGAAGTTCTATGATTTGGTTGATTATAGCATTTTGCTATTTATGTATAGGGCTCATAAAAAGATATTGCCTGTGAATATACAAATAATTTTTTATTAAAAGGGAGAGTACTTATTTTCTTAAAGGGACAGAAATGTTTGTGAAGCCTTGTTTTCGTACCAGTTTGAAGGAGCGGTGTACAATAATTCAGGGAATAAGATTGTGGAATGGTCTGGAAGAAAATGTTAAAACAGCCAGATCTCGGTATATATTTAAGAGATTGTTAAAAGTGATTTTTTTTTAAGAATATGAAAAATAGCATAGAATTTATATGAATCGTTGTTTTTATATGAATCGTTGTTTGAGTTGATGTAGTCTTTAATTTGGTTAACTTTGTTCTTTGGTAAATTATTGTTGGGAGTATATTTGCAGGGACAGAGATTAAGATTATTCTTCATCTGCTGCCTTTTGTTTTATTTTGAATGTATGTTGTTGTTTTTTTTGAGTTGTTGACTTGATTTCAATGAAATGAATAAATTTCAATGAAAAAAAAAAAGAAATGGCTCTTTGGATCAAAAAGGTTGCAGACCCCTGCTCTGGAGGTTTCTTCATTTAATTTAATTTCATTTATTGATTCATTCATTTTATAATAAAAGACACAAAATAAAACAATTTAACACACAGACAACAGAAAATTAAAATATGAAATGAAAGGTGGCAGATGAAGAAAAAATCTTATATCTGCCCCTTATTTTCTAACAAACAATCAACTTCATTAAATACACAAAAAAATGTATAACTCATTAACTCCCTTAATCACAAGAATTACTATTTAAACTCGTGTCTTCGTTAAACATATTTCCTTAACAATTTATCCTTGATCTTTCTTTTAAATATAGGTATTGATTTAGCTTCTTTAATGTCAGTTTCCTCTTTGTTCCATAACCTAACTCCCTGAACTATTGCAGTCCGTCCTTTCAAACTAGGCATAACATATCAGTTCCCTTGAGATTATAACAACTCAATCATTTAACAAAATACATCGAAACATTCAAAGGCAATACATTATTATGAGCTCTACATCATTACCAACATATTATAATCCACCAGATCGTAAAACTTCAGTAATTTCATCTGATAAAATAATATAGGCTACTTGTTGGATGACAATAAGGTTTTCTGGTTATAATTCTTATAACTTCTATAATATTCTTATATAGCCTATAGCACTTTGAGATTTTCATTAATGAAAAGTGCATTATAAATTGAATTCATTATTATTATTATTATTATTATTATTATTATTATTAACTCCCTTCTGCAAAACAAAAATATTTTGTAATTGATCTACACGCCTTACCCCAAACACGTGACACATGATAAAAGGGAGTCATTCCTTTCCACTGTCACCCTGTTTACTAACTGGCATTTTATAATGTAGGCTAACTGGCACGATATAAACGAACTGAATTGAATTTTCGTGGGTTTCTTTGTAAAAGTTGCCACATTGTGTGTCAGGTGTGACCACTGGGTGTCAGCAGCTCCAGCTGATTGGTGCTTTTCGTCCGCATGGCAACGGTGAGCTGTGTATGAAACAAGGCGGAGGAGCGGTGTGGTCTGGAAATAAACAGATTTCACCAAACAGCTGGTTCCTGGAGGAGGCTGCCACATCCAGCCGCTGCATGAGGAGGCTCGAGGCGCGTGCTGACAGGTGAGCTGGCACCAGGCTGCGGGGCTCTGTGGCTGCGTGAGGATGCGTGAACAAGGTGTGTCCTAGCTGCGGATAAGGTGCTGATGCTGGCGGGCCGCAAACCTGCTGGCCCAGGAGGCTGTTTGTGCTGTGTGGATGATGGAGGGCAGGCACAGGGCTGATCAGAACTCCATTTTAATATACTGGAAACTTTAACATGCCACCATTTAAGATAGTGGTTCTAGATCCTATAATCAGGCTGGTGCCGTTTAAAAGGGTTCACTCCATCAGTTTTGCAGAAATGCAGGTGTGCATTCAATGTAAACAAAGATGTTCTGCATGCTCTACTTAACATATCAAAAGTGTCTAACTTCTTCAGCCACAACAGCTCTTCCTTGGAAGTCACCATCATTGACCTATTTTATTATTATTATACTGTATTTATTGTACTTTATTAATCACCAGTGGGGAAAGTAATTGTCTGCATTTTTCCACATGTGAGTATGTGAAGCAGTGGGCTGACATCTAATGTGCCCAGGGAGCAGCTTAAGGGCCTTATGGGTCCAGAGTGGGGCAAATGAGTGTGGAGATATGTGTGGTTCACCTTTTCCACCCACATTGTGATGTTGTCCATCAGGGCCTAATATCAAAGTCAAGTCAAAAGTCAAAGTCAACTTTATTGTCAGAACTGCAATATGTACAGGACATACACAGGATTGAAATTGCGTTTCTCTCAGTCCCTCGGTGCAACAGTAACCATTTAAACACTAAAACACTGAAACATTTAATAAACATAAGCATAAAATAGTAAAAGTGTAACACTGTCCTGAGTTTTTGCATAGTAGTATAAAAGTATGAAAATTTACACCAACACTAAAACACTAAACATTTAATGAACATAAGCATAAAATGAAATAATAAAAGTGTAATACTGTCCTGAGTTTTTGCATATGTAGTGATACAGACGGTGGTCTTTGATACACCTTCGTCTCTTTGATATGTCTCAGTGACACCTTTTCACTGATACTCTCAGAAAAAGACATTGACACTATTTTATTACATTATTTTGAATCAAAACACAATAAGTCATAAGAGACTCTCTTATTCCTCTATTTTTGTGTTAATGAATAACCTTGTGTTACTTGTATAAGCATTATTGAATTCAATGTTTGTTAAGTCAAAGACTGTTTAATTCAAACTGTTTAATTCAAGTTGGAAATCCAATGTTATTTCAAAATAATGATCACTTCTTCATATGATGAATCAAATGGTGAAAGTGAATTAATATGTCAGACTGAACTCGATCAGTTTTGTTAGAAGTTAGAACACAGTTTTAATCAGTTGTTTTATGAAGCTGGCTCCAGTCTAATCTGTTTCTCTGTCTTCATTCTAAACAACTTCTTCTCTGTTCTAAAAACTGATCTTCTCCTATCCGAGTGACCTTCATCCACTGGTTTGTTTGGACCAATCAGAGAAGAACAACAAGTCACTGATCACAGATCCTTCCTTAAAGTTCTAAGCTGTTGCTGGAACTGACGGAGTTTGCTGAGGACCTCAATGCCATGAGGTTCCCCAAAGAATTGATGATCGTCTGGTCAACACGCTAATGACCACGTCATTCAGTTAAAGACTTATGACATGCCTGTTATAAGTCATCTTCAACAGCTGAAAAAGCTCTCTTTTATTGACATTCCTTTAAGGAACGTCTTATCTTGAAACAACAACACCAGGAGCTGCCGTTACTTTCGGTTCGAGTCAAGGCGCACGTCTGGAGACGCTGAGAATGGTAAACGAACTGACCAAACTGGACCGAGGGAGACTGACCATCTTCACGAGGTAAAAGTCGTCAAATGCTTTGCCAAGGGTACCAACGTGTAGCCGAGGTCGGCCGGAGAACTGCCATGCTTCTGGTTAAACACATCAAGATAACTCCCTGACTCTTAACTTTTCTTCCTCCATTTCCTTCCTCCTAAACCTTTATCTTCCTAAGCCAGAAACTAAGTTAATGTACCTACAGAAATGAGTAAAATATCATCCTTCACTGTTCTGTTGTTCCTATATTTCATCTGTGCTGAAGTTAATTATAGGAAAAATAATCAACCAATCATGTACATAATGTGTGATGTAATTTATTGATTATGTTAAATAAATGGACCAGTCCTGCTGTTCCAACATAAGTTTAACGTTTCCTGTGAATTACATCTGGTCAAGGTATAGAATTATTGGTATTAAGCTGAAAAAGAGAGAACCCGTTTAATTAATGATGTATTTTTGTGTCAGTCTAAACCCTGCCAATTTATACATCTAAAATATAGGTAAGTCAGTAAACTGACCCCTTCCTATATTACTACATTGGTGGCCCGTGAACAGGTCTCTGAAAGTTTAATATTTCTGTACTTTGAATGTTGGCATAATTTTGTCCAAGTTTTTAGACTCTGAAAACGATAGTTTTTTGGCTGGGAAAGTGTGTCATGGCTGCAGGAAACTGCTGGTTAATGTCACTTGTAGCTGAGGAATTGTCTTTACTCAACTTTTAAATGTTTGTTGAAGTTTTTGGGTTAAAATTTGATGTTGCTGTGTGGTTCTGGGTCGTTTGGACTCTTTGCTGACGTGTCACAGATAAAAGCGCATCTTTGTTTGACCGCCGTGTCAAAACTGTGCCTATAAGAGCTTCATGGTTCATCTGAAAATTGCTGTCGAGTGGTATCGTTATATTTTAAGCAGGAATAATAGCATTTTGTGTCTGAAGCTGTCGGATCTGGTTCTGACCCGGTCCAGTTGTTAGCTCTGACGTGTTGCTGCAGATACGGTAAAAAGTCCGTGTTGGCGACATTTATCTTGCTATTTTTACTGGGCGCAGCTTGGTAAAACTGTTCTGATGTGAAACGATTCGTTCACGGAATTTTTGTGGTGAATTTTAGCGTTTTATGAGTTGAAAAAGAGTCTAGGTTTGATAAGCTAAATGCTGACGCTACGTTCATAACATCTGTTGTCATGCTGTGGTTGGTTCAAGGTGATCACGTGATACGCAGTTGATCGTCGAATTTCAGTTTTGTTCACACAATTCTGACAGATTATCTGGCTTGTTTCGTTTTTAGGCATAAAATATCGTCAGAAACTGTTTAACCGCGGTGTTTTGAGATATTTAAAGGGGTTTTAGAGCGTTTAGACGTCGGTAGAACTCAAACGTCCGACTGCACGCACGTCCCCAAATGCAACACGAACGACACGTCAACGGAAGTGACGTATTAGAGAAAAAAAGGAAAAATATCGTTTCTTTTTATTTTTCATTCATTCATTCAACCTTTATTTATACAGGCTAGCCTCGTTGAGTCACGGGGACTCATTTACAAGAGGGACCTGTCTCACTCACACCAAACAACCATCCACTCTCACACTCACACCTAGGGTCAATTTAGAGTCACCAATCAGCCTAACAAGCATGTTTTTTGGTCTGTGGGAGGAAACCGGAGTACCCGGAGGAAACCCACGCATGCACGGGGAGAACATGCAAACTCCACCCAGAAAGGCCCCGGACCGGGATTTGAACCGGCAACCTTCTCGCTGAGAGGCAGCAGCTCTACCAGTTGTGCCACCGTGCTGCCCACGCACCGTGCTGCTTTTATATCTAAAAAATCCACAGAACTTGTTCTAAACATTTTAAACAAATCCATTCGTTTCTTAAATGAACGTTTGTTTAGGCGATTGTCACATCCAGGCTAAAACTCATCCCAAAAGTTGACGTTTATCCGATTTAGTTTAAAGCTACGGCTAAATGCTAAAAGGTAGTCAACGCGGCCTTAGAGCCAACAGCGCCTCTATAGCGGCCAGAATGAGTAATTACAGTCACATTGTGGTAATTTAAGCTTTGAAAACCTGCAATCTGCTGGTTAAAAGAATGAGAACAAGAAACATTTACACAGAATAGATGCTAAACCCTCTGCATTTATTTTAAAACATCTGTAATGTTATGTTGAGCATACAAAAACTCCAGTTTATTTTAAATAAAAAAATATTTAAAATAACAAACAAGAAATCCTATTTTCACTCCTGATAACTGTCAAAATACAGCAAAACAGTTTAGCCAAACTGCAATACATCTTTTTAAGGCATGATGGAGCAGCTTCCTGGGAACATTTTAGTGTGAATATTGCATTTATTTCAAATCTTTTAAAAAGTGTTTGAGTAAGTAAAACGAAAATCATGCTTGTGTTAGTTAGTAACTGTTGTTAAAAAATAAGTTATATATAAAGTTAACACTGCAAGAGGGCATTTAACTTTTACAGGTTCATTAAGGGTAAGTCCTGAAAGAAGGTACCTATGAATAGAAATACTTATTACACGGTGAAACACTTAAACCACACAGCTGGTTAGTTTGATTGACTCAGTGCTACATTAAAAGTGAAGATTTATTTGCACACATTAAAATACGAACTGTCTTATTGATTTTCACAAAAAATCAAAACAAAGATGGAAGTTCAAGAAGGTGCGCGTCCAAGGCTCATACAGTATGTGCCTCTAGTAGACTCATACATCAAAGGATCCGAAGAGGGACCCCAAAGCCGAGGACCTGCTCCCCCTGCACCTCGCACAGAGAGAAGATCTCTCTCATTGTGTGGTGACTACTTAGCTGCCCGTAATGTCTTGCAAAGAAAAGATGAACATCCATTGCGTTTCTTTGACAGAATTTTCAAGGCGTATTCAGGCGACATAAAGGAACCGGGACTTGAAGAGCAGACGCTTTTCAAATCTGTTTTCAGAAATAATCTAATCTCTGATATTAGATTCAAGTTGCCATTGTACACCTGGTGTCAATTAGAAGTAACATCTTTGGATGAAATCAAACAGGGTGCTGTAAAGGTCTTTGAGGCTCACATGCAAAGCAAAACACCCTCTGAGGTGTGCCCAGGTCAAAAGGTCGTATCCCAGTCGCTAAAAATAGAAGAGGTTCTCTCTCCTACAGAAAGCGAGAATAAACACTGTCGTATTAAAGGCCCTCTGACCTCAGAGGAGATGGAGAACATACGTCGGTTGATAGAAAGGTTGGATAATGCAAGCAAGAATAAACAAGATTTTCAAACTGACAAACAACGAAATGTTGGTGCCAGCTGGAACAGTGACTCACAATGGTTTAAAGGGAGCCCGGCTCCTAAAGCACCTCAGATTGAAAAGTCTGAGACAAGCAATGAACCACAAAAGGTAGGTGTTGACTCTTTAAGAGACCCAAAATGGTTCAGAACGAACCAGGTGGGTGAAAACCAAGGTCTACCGGTGGGTGAACTTCAAAAGGAATTGAAGTATGAGGACCTAAACTCATGTAACAATGCGTGGTCCCAACAGAAGCCCCCGAGCCTCGGAACTGCACCTCCTACGCCTCGAACAGAAAAGTTCGAGACGTGCAAAGTGTCACGAATGTCCCAGAAAAATGGCCCAACACCTCTATGCTCGGAAGAGACAGAGGAAGTAAGTAGTTTGTTAGTAGATTTGAATGTTACAGTGCTTGACCAACCTGATACAATGAGTGGCGTTATCATTGATAATGACACTAACAACATTGACCTACATGGAGCGATGTGCAGCACTATCTTTCACAAAAACTCAGAGCACACAGTTACCATTAATAACATTAACACAGATGCCACAGATGTTGACAATAAAGATGCTGACAGCAAACAAAATGCTGACAGTCAACAAGATCCTGAAGGTCATGACACGGTCTGTCTAACAGATGGTACCGCGGAAGGCATGTATGACTCCCCAACCGAGAACACAAGCCCGGTAAGTGAACCTTCAAATAGAGATGAGGCAGAAGAGACCCAACAGTTGGACCCAGCTCTGGCCCAACAAGAGATCCTCCTCTGCGAGCTGAAACATTCAGCACTCACTGCATACTACCTACCACAGGTAGAAGAAGGTGTGGAGATCCACGGATCCCACACCGAAGACGTTGTACTGTCCTCTGGGACAGGTAAATCGGCAATCAGCCAAGCTTTCGATGAAACCTTGGTTCAAGAGCATTTGAGTCTAGAACTAATCAGAAATGACACAGTTTCTACAGACTCAAAGAGCCCCTCTTCAGACAAAGGGGGGAAACGCTCGCACACCAACAACAGTGACCCGTCGCAGTCTGAACAATCAGACACACCTGCGACTGTGCCGACAGTTGTGACACACCTGAATTACACAGAAAGAGGTAAACGTAAGAAGAAACGTTGGCCGAAAACTAACAGGTTCCTGTGTACTGTCTACTCTCAGCTGCGAAAACAGCTTAAACTACACATTGGCATCCTAACTTGTGCCCATGGACGGACGTCCTCACCTGTGTTCGTGGTCCCCCATGACCTCAGGGGGGTGATGTTAGGTCATGCCCAAGACAAAGACAAAGATTTCAATAACCCCACAAACGACAAAGATCTCGCAAACTCACAGACTTCATGGGAAATTAAGGTCGTCCAAGCACACGATAGTAAATAAACTAAACAGTTTAAACTATATTAGTTGCTAAAAGAAACCATTCCAACTAGAACTTAGAAACGCTAAGTCTAAAAACCCACAACAAAAAACTAACCTTAACAACCGTTTAAATCTGCAGGATTTAATTGACATCGGTTATAAAGCTAAGACCTGTTTTTATTGTGTGATACACGTTGGAATCTGACGACAGGAGTGAGTTGAAGCAGTGAAACGTTGTTTTCTAGTTGCTTAGTTGCTACTTTTGTTGTTATTGAAGCTTGATATTGTTTTCTGAACACTCCCAGCCAAAAGAGGTTTTTATTAATGATAAGTTGAAGACTTAAATGGATTTAACTATGCCAACATGCAGTTTTCATTTTGTTAAACCTCAGTAATTGAAGTGTCATTGTAGATTAATGCTACTTAAGGTACTATAATCTACACTGATCTCACAATTTCTAATTTGAACCGATTCGATCGATTCTATTCTAGATCATCTATTCATTTTGATGAGTCTCGCCATAGACTTCAAAATTTATAGGGAATACCAAATCCTACGTCGTCGTCTTAAAGGACAACAGACATTTAGACCAAACTATATTTTCTTTTCTATCTTAGTTAATTTAACTTAAATTATGAATGGAGGAATAGTTTGGAAGAAGAGGCCTTCGTTACAGAAGCCCTCCTGAACCGTCTATAGACGTAGATCCCTATATTTAACTTTGATGCATGATCCACCCCTTAATTGGTAGTTATAGCTGATCTAAACCATGATAGCTTACATACCAGGTGCATATAGGTAGGGCCTAATGTAAAATCCCAATCATAAGCCCACCTAAAACCACATAATTGCATGACACATAGAACCAGAGTGGCACGGACTGGAAACCAACCAGCCTTCAACCTTCGATGTGGGGACCTGCTACTTCAACGTTGGTCTTCAACCTTCATCCAAGGGTCGCCTCCTCTGCGTCAATCGAGGGATCCCCTCTACATGCTGATAAAAACAATTGTTGCTGATGAAATCAACAACTCTAATCGATATGGAATTACCGTTGTGGAATTACCGCTGTGGATTATAAGACTTTGTTTTCCAAAGGATTAAAAGCTTTCCGCTATGGGATTACCTACAAACAGTATGGAATTTCCAAAAACATTATGGGATTATAATT
>JBBPBX010050663.1:0-19900 GCA_038048925.1 Garcialebias charrua
ATATATATATATATATATATATATATATATATATATATACAGGTAGTCCCCGACTTACGAGCGCTCTTACATACGAGGTTCCGGACTTACGAGCTGGCGAATTTTTGGAAAAAACGCAAAAAATACCGAGTTTTTCTGTGTTTTTTCACCACAGTTCGTTAGCTAAACATGTGGACACACGTTTCCGATCATTTTTATGCACTCATAAGCAGTTTTTCGATGAAAAACGAGTGTTTGTAGTTGCGCTAGCAAAACCGTTCCAACTTACGAGCGAAAATCCGGACTTACGAGAACATGTGCTTCGTGTTCCGACGTACGAATTTCCGGTTTACGAGCAACTCATAAGTACGGAACTCGCTCGTAAGTCGGGGACTACCTGTATATGTGTGTGTGTGTGTGTGTGTGTGTGTATATACAGTATATATATGTGTATTTATATATGTATATTTATATATATATATATATATGTATATGTGTATATGTATATATGTATATGTGCAACGATCCAGAAATTTCACCATTCGGTTCAGTTGGATACATTAGTGTTACGGTTTGGTGTTTTTGCAATACAAAAAAGAGAAATTTTCATGCCCTTCTTAACTTGTAATTTAAATTGTGTTGCTAAAGCTGCAAGTTTCTCAGTGGCTCTGCACTCGACAACGCTGCCAAGTGAAGTAGTCGAACGCAGATCCTTTGAGCTTTCTACACAGCACATGTAGACAAATTGATAAATTAAATTTAAAAAATGCTGCATGTTCAATACATATTGTGTATTGAACATAGACCACTAGAGGTGCAACATGCATCTGTATCAAACTAGATTGTGAATTTTCAGTATCATTGCACCCCTAATTGTTTTGTGAACTGAAGATGAAGCTGTCAATCTAATTTGGGCAGATAAATGTTTAAGAAGTTCATTTATTCTGTTCTAGTGGAAGAAAAAATAGCCCTGTTCAGGGAACTCACCACTCTCTTTTCAGTTAATATATGTCCACAAAGGCTTTCATTTTGTATTTTGACAAATTAACAGTTTAATTGTCGTATGGCGATTGTATGCATGCCTGGTCATAAAACAGCATAATCTATATTTGGAAATCTGCAGCATTGTCACATGACATAGGGTGGCCACCCATAATACAAATGGCACAGAAACACTTGTAAATTTCCACAGAAAACACTTAAAAAATAACAGTAAATAAACTGACTTAAGCTCATTTTCAAAAACCTTCAACATGATTGTATACATAATCAAAATCCAAATAGGAAATAATTTTAGATTTAACCATCGGAAGTGCAGTATCTGTCATTTCCCAAAGTGCGTTAGGACTCACTCTTGTGACTGAGGCACAAGTTACTGGGTATTTAATTGGCATGAATATCAACTTTAAAAAAAATATATATACTGTATACTATATGAATATGCTCTGTTACACATCTATTCTATTGTTGTCATCATGGATGTATGGACAGTACATATTTGTTGCTAAGGATTTGGACTGATCTGGTAGCTTTTCAGTTTCTCTGTTGTACCCTGAATAAATGTTTTTGTCCTTTTTTTTTGTTTTTGTATTTTTTTAGCCAGCCGAAGATCCAGCTGTGTACCTCCAGAGGAGATCTTTCTTCAGCCCTGTTTTGGTCTTGGATGAGTCGCGCTGTCTTTTGGCCATTGGAACCACCCCCATCACTACATTTGCCAAAGAAGACCTTGGTGAAGGTTTGCTGTATCTGATGGCATACTACTACACCATGCATCTCACCTATCCAAAGTGTGTGGCAACCCTTCTGTCTGTCATTCAGACTGAAGTGTTAAAGGACAATATCCACGAGAAAGACACCACAGGCTCATACAAAAAAGTCATGGCAGAGTGGAAACATATTATTGAGAAGTAGAGCTCTTCCACTTAACTTCCAGGTCTGTGTTGGAAATTTTGACCTGAAAGCTGTTATTTACATTGAATTGTAATGTTTTTTTATATACACACAGTGCCTTTGTATTTGTCTTGACATTCATGTGTACAATGATTGACAATTGTTGCAATTTGAACAGACAATTTAATTAAAGGTCATATGTAATATATGCCTGATTTATTTTAGTGTAAATGCTTTGTCTTGTTTTAAGATGGAAAATCTATTAATAGTTCTTAAAAGCAGAAGATCAATCTTGTTTAGTTGCCCTTGTTTTAAGATATTTTCTCTCAAAGTGAGATAAAATGAAAACTGAAAGAAGCATTAACAGACTAGTATTGAGTTTATTTTACTTCATAAAGTACTTGGAATGAGTTTTTACAACTTGTTTTAAGATATTTCTCACTTGTCTAAAGCCTAGAAATATTTACTTCAAGAAATCTTACCAAGTGCAATTATCTTACTGCACTGGCAGATTATTTCACTTAATTTGAGATGATTCTGACTATTATCTATTTTTTAAAACTTATTTTTAGATGGGTAATATTTGCAGTGTACCCAAAGATTGTTCTAATAAAATGGTTAAACTTTTCAATAATGAGTATTGTTTTTGCAGTTAATTCTATACTAAAGATAATTTTTAAATTGTATTCTCCATTTGTTCTCATATTTCTTAAATATGGCTCAAATGTCATTCTCATATGTAGCTTCAGTAAGACATTTAAGAGAAAAAATTAAGACAGGGAAGAGACAGTGGTAAGATCTGTTTTAGGGCTCATACTTCTCAAATTTGTCTCATTAAAGTCTCAGATTCATCTCAGTAAGACATTTAAGAGAAATAATTAAGACAGGAAAGAGACAATGGTAAGATCTGTTTTAGGGCTCATACTTCTCAGATGTGTCTGATTAAAGTCTCAGATTCATCTCATGTTATTCTCTTTAATTCTCCTTCCAAATAACTAAGACATAATTGAGATCAGAGGCAGACAATCATGAGATCTCTGCTGTTTATCCTATTTCTCAAGTATGGCTCAAACGGTTATCTCAACTCAACCTCAGGGATGTCTTGTCTCATCTCAGCTTAACTCTTGCTCCTAAGGGACCCTTAGGAGCAGTAACTCAGAAACAAATGATCACAAGATGATACATATATGAGAAAGCTCAAACTGATCTCAGAAGACGAGATTGAACCACAGATGAGCAAGACAATTTTTGCTATGGGTAGGATTAACATACTACAGACATAAAATTATTGTATTTTGAGGGAAATTATCATACATCCATCATAACCAAAATAACAAGTATGCACTATAGTCACTCTATTATTGAATAGCGTCTAACAGGCACTCACAGCTTTGTGGCGTCAGTACGGGTGGGAACCATAGACAATAATATGTATTAATGTCTGTGGTGGGAACTAATGAGCCCCCCCTTGTTCTTGTTTTGTTTTATGGTGGTTGGCAGACCAACTGTAAGGTGCATTACCACCACCCATTGAGCTGGAGTGTGGACAGGAGATAAACAGAAAAAAATAAAAAAACGAATTCTGTAAAATTAATTTAATAACTCAACTAAATTCTGTCTATTAAGTTTGTATTTTTCAAGAAAATAATAACTTGATCTTTAACTTTACTGATATCACTACTAAAAACACCCCTAATTGTAAATTTAATATTCATTTTATTTATTTATTTTTGGAAATGCATTCTTTCAGTTTCATACCCTGGACATTTCATAAAGACATGTTGAACCTTTTCAGGGAAATTGCTGGTGCACATGTCACATAGTCCTGTTGCATGCTTTCCAATTATTTTAAGAGATTTATTAAGGCCTGTATGTCCTATTCTAATGTTTCCTTGTATATCCTACCTGTTTATGAATGTTGTGTAGATGTCTTCCTGTATCAGTAATGTCCCAGTTTTCCTGCCATATTTTCTTAATGTATTTCTTTATTATCATTTAAAAATTCAACTTTAAATAAATGTTCACTCATTTTCATCACTTCTTCCAGACCGGTGTCACACGGCTCTGCTTCTTCTTATTTTCTAACTCATGGGGCGGGCGCAGTGGACTATTCAGCCAATCATGGCCGTTGTTCTGAGGCAAACGCATGCACGTCACTCTTAGGTCACATTTAGAAAAGCACGATTGGCTGGAATTTCCAGATGCCTTCAGGGTTCACAAAAAAACTCCGCAACAGACAGTTGCGACTGGCTGATGGCAAACGATGACAACTACACATTCACGGAACAGTCAAATTGTTGTATTTTTGGCCTTTTTAGGGATTATTGATCGTACATCGTACAGAGGGAAAAATTGTCGTACAAATACGATGATTATCGTACAACTGGCAACACTGTCTTCGACTCACTTCTCTGGTGGAGGTGGGGAAACGTCTGGGGCATGGGTGCATTCATGGGCCCAACATGGGTGGGAATTTACAAACACTTCAACGTAAACACTATTTTAAAACTAATAAACCACCCAGTTACATATAAATTGTTGTTTAAAAGAAAAAAAATCACAACTTCATAATGAAATTGTGTGTAATAGAATCATATAGAAATCAATCTTTACACAAAAAATCAATTCCACTTAAGGGGCCCCCTAGTGGCCACGGGGCCCTAAGCAGCCACTTAGTTCGCTTATGCGTCGGGCAAGGCCTGGTCACTACAGACGTCTAAACATTTTCTGCAGTCTGCCATCTCCTATATACCTGTTGCAAGTTGTGAGTATTAATTAGTGAAGCCATGCACGGAAGTGGCCAAATTATTGACATATGGGAATTTTGGAATTGATGTACATCATTCATCGGTAAAGTTATCTTCCAAATATAATAATTACCATACGTCTGGTAAAGCTCTTGTGTTCTGCAGTTGCTTTTTTGTTTTTCTGTACAAAAGTTCTGAACTGCTGATTCGTTCTCACTGTATTCTGTAATGACAAAGAGAAACAGTTTCTTAGATCATTTGACAAATTTTCTCATTAAAAATGCACACATAAAAATCATCAACATTCTTTTTTCATCTTTCAAAATATTTCTCAATAAAATGAACAACTTTCGTCTTCTTCATGAATCACAGTTTTTTTAATTGAGTCTTAGAAGGAGGCAATAAGGGCATGGATGAATCAGAACTTTCTTCAATTAAACTGCTCCAAGACTGAGGCCATACTGATTGGCACCCCTCACCAGGTACAAACATCTCCTATAACAACACTTTCCTTTTCTGGACAAGACATCCCCCTCTCCACCTCTGTTACTAATCTTGGAATAAAAATGGACTCCAATCTTACATTTGAAAATCACATTAAGCATCTGTTTAAAACTTGCTTCTTCCATCTTCGAAACATCTCCAGACTTCGCCCATCCCTAACTTTTTCCGATGCTGAGAAGCTCGTCCATGCTTTTGTCTCCTCCAGGCTCGACTACTGCAACTCCCTGTTTATTGGAATCCCTGGCAAAAACCTTCAGAAACTTCAATATATTCAAAACAGTGCAGCAAGGATCTTGTTGAGAGTTCGTAAATTTGAACATATTACGCCCATTCTCCATAACCTTCATTGGCTTCCTGTCACCTACAGAATTCAGTACAAAACTGCTCTCATTACACATCAATGCTTACACGGAGCTTCACCAGATTATCTGAAGGATATTCTTATTCCATACTCATCCACCCGGTCGCTGCGGTCACAGAACAGTAATCTCCTTCACATTCCGAGAACCAAATTAAGGACCATGGGAGACCGGGCTTTCAGTGTGGCTGCCCCCCGCCTGTGGAACTCTCTTCCTGACTGTCTGAGAGCCCCACAGTCACTGGTTGACTTTAAGAGCGGCTTGAAGACCTTTCTTTTCAACCGAGCATACTCTACCTCCTCATGATTCTACTTTTGATCTTAGTTGATACTGTTATTGATTTTACTTGTTTTATTACTTGTTTTATTGACATTTAATTCTGTTGCACTTTGTAGCACTTTGAGATTTTCATTAATGAAAAGTGCGTTATAAATTGAATTCATTATTATTATTATTATTATTATTATTATTATTATTATTATTATTATTAGAAAGAAACCAACAAGAGATCAATTTTATTATGCTCAAGGTTTGATTGATATGATATTGATTTGATAGTGACAAGTTTTCAGAGAGTTCTTAAGAAGTGCTCTGTCTCCCACAACTAAAGGATCCAGTATATTTGGGCATATGTCAGTCCGTGGAGGTCCACACATACCGGATTAGAGTTAAAGCGGATGCCTGCAGGGCATGTCGTGCAAAGCTCAATTTTTATGACTGCTTACGCGTGTTCGATGTTGCACAATAAACTGCCTGGCAACGGACTGTTTTCTATGCGACACCAATTTATTAAATTCCCCTTCTGATCTGGTTATATGGCCTTTTCTTTTGTTTTTATAGCCAAAAGGCAAGCGATCTCTTCCTCCTCCATTGACATCATGACTGAAATGGTGAGAAATTAAGGAATTTGTCACAAGCAAATTAAAATCAGGTCCAGCGTGGCTGTAGGAGGGTCTGGAGATTTCCTGGGTCTGGTCTGAAGTGTGGGCTGCAGGACCGGCGCTCCCTGTTTTTTTGTTTGTTTTTTTAGAACTTATTATTAACAACATATAAACACAGAACACCGCTGTGGCTGGGGCTGCCAGCTTTTGTTTTAATTTTATTGCGACTTGTCAATCAATGCAGTAGGCATGTCACCAAATGACCAATCGGCGACCTAAATTTGTCCTGAATGTAAACGCTGCTTATCTGCGGAGCTGGACTGCAGCCATTCAAGGTGGACACTACAGTATGAAGTCTCAACCATCTGCGGACAGTATGTGTCAAGTCCACACGGAAAAAGGTCTGCGTGAGTATACTGGAGCCTTACTTACTCTGACATTTCTCTGTATGCAACTGTGGTTTTGTTAACAGCTCAACAAAGCGGAGGGATACGGAGAAATATGTTGGTACCTGGGGGATTCTATAAACTGACAGTTTTATCACATGAAGCTCAAAATGGGTCCAAACCTCAGACAGGTGAAGGCACTGATAAGTGTGCACTTGTAGATGCATTGATCGTCTGTGAGTTGCTGGCTGTTCTCCAAAGCTGTGTAATAAATCTGATGAAGACTACACCTGATGATTTTGGGAATCTCTTTTTTCCACAACAATTTTGGTGGATTCTTGGCAATGTTGTGATCCCCCTCATTTGAATTAAACACACAAAACTTGGTTCATTAAGTCACAAAATTATGTGATGTTTATTGTAAGTTTGAATAATAACAACAATATGAAATTATGGCAAATGTGGAATAGGAATGCATAACCAAAAGTTTTATTTCAGAAGGGTAAATACTATACAATAGTTTAAAATTTGAGGAGAGATGTTATCTAAATGTAGGACTAATGTTAAAATAAAGTTGTTTCTGTTTTTCTCCTATTTTCTTTAGCTTAGTGAGGTAAGAGACTTGTGTTTTGATAAATTTTGTGTTTCTTCACATTAGAGAAATTGGGGATACTGTGTAGTTTGTTTTGTTTGTTGTTTTGGCATGGGCTCACCCTGAAGTTGGTAAAACTCCACAAAGTAAAAATTGTCACTATTGTAAATAAAATCACTGTTATATCAAACTATAATCTTGACTCTGTGGTTGGCTGAGTGGTGCAGAAGTTGGAATTGCCCATAATTAATTATGTCCCGGCGGCAGTTATTTTGCCGGGGTGTAATGCAAGTAGCCTACAAGAAATAAAACAGCTAAATGCCAAAACAGGCAAAACTATCAAAGCTCAAATTAAAACAGTGGCTGAAAGCTAAAATTACCAAAATTGTTATGACCTAAAATTTGTTAAACTGTAGCAAAAAGCTGAATCAAGCAAGAAAATAGAAAAGCTACATGCAGTACAAATGTAGATAAAATCTAGCATTAGCAGACTACTGTATTTTCCATCGTATAAGTCACACCTTCTTGCCTAATTTGCATGCCTTGTGACTTATAGGGAGGTGCAACATGTTTATGGATTTTTTTCTCCATGTTTTTAGACCCTTTTTTGGCTCAGAAATGACCGTTTTTCATTTTGGCCAAAAATGATACAGTACCACTTTTGGCCGCTAGGGGCGCAGGTAGTACCAGTTTCGGCTGCTAGGGGGCACAGGCATCACCCCTTTTGGCCGCTAGGGACGCAGATCTTACCAGTTTCGGCCGCTATTGGCGCAAAAGAGACCTCTAGTCTGTGTACGTGCAGACGTACCTGTAGGCGTTTCCTGTTGTTTGTGTATACCCATCACCCAGCACCAAATCTCTGATAGTGAGTGGGAGAAGACAACAAACAACACGAGCAGAACTGCGAGAGAGAGTAGAGAAATGCCGCCCGAGAGGAAGTTGTATTAAGCCGACTACAAGTTGTAGGTGATCCGATATGCAACGGAGCACGAAAACCGGGCAGCTGACCGGCACTTTGGGGTCAGCGAAAAGCTCTTCCAGGACTGGCGGAAAACAGAGGGATCGCTCACCGCCATGAAGTGCTCAAAAAGGGCGAACCGAGGCTGCAAGGCCCGCTGGCCAGAGCTGGAGGAGAGGGTGAAGGCATGGATTGTGGAGGAGCGCTCGTCGGGAAGAGGACTCTCCACTGTCCAGCTACGGCTGCATGCCATGTTGCTGGTGAAAGACATGAACATTGCAGAGTTCGCTGGGGACCCATCTTGGTGTTTCAGATTTATGAGGCACCACCAGCTTTCCATACGGGCGCGTACCACGATGTGCCAAAAACTCCTGGCGGACTTTGAGGAGAAACTCGCCAGCTTTCGCGCCTTTGTCTCTCGCCAGGTAAGCTAACAAATATATTTTTTTATATGTGTGTTTATCTTGCTAAATTTTAAATATTTTAAATTGGTAGATGTAGTTCTGTTTGCTCGCTCACAGCGGGTCTTGTGGTCTGTGGCTGCGTGCACTCGTTTTGTTTACTGTAATGTCTCCCTTTGTCTCCCGCCAGGTCCAGGTCCAAGGAATCGCGCGGGACCATATTGTCAACATGGACGAGGTGCCGTTGACTTTTGACATCTCGATGGGCTGTAGCATATCCCAGCGTGGTGAGAAAACAATAAACATTCTCATCACTGGGCATGAAAAGTCACATTTCACCGTGGTTCTGGCCTGTGCCGCGGATAGGTCGAAGCTCCCCCCCCACGTTGATTTTCAAGATGAAAATGATGCTTAAGGAGGACTTCACCCTGCGTGTTGTTGTGACCGTAAATAAGAAATGCTGGATGGACGAGGCCATGATGTGTGGCTCACAAAATGTTTCACGCATTGAAATGACGGTTTCTTCAAAACCAAGAAGGCCCTGCTAATTATGGACAGTATGAGAGCCCACATCACCCCCGCCATGAAGGAAAAGGTCAAGAACATGAACATTGTCCCTACAATAATCCCCGGTGGGTTAACCAAAGTCCTCCAGCCATTGGACATCTCAGTAAATCACAGCTTCAAGTCTGCTCTTCGGAATCTTTGGGAAGAGTGGATGGTTAGCGGAAAACACAGTTTCACGGCCACAGGGAGGATGAGACACGCCACATTCAAGCAAGTCCTCGAATGGATCGACAAGGCCTGGACCGCAGTTACAACAAAAACAATTCAGGCTGGCTTCCGAAAAGCTGGCATCATCCCACTGTCAGCTGGAGCGGCTAGAGCTGAGGACTCAGAGAGCGGGGAGGAAGAGGAGATGGAGGGACCTTAGAGTACGGGTAACCTTCCTCGTTCGCTGGCAGAACTTTTTGTCAGCGACACAGAAGATGAGGAATTTAATGGATTCAAATAAAAACCGTAAAATAAATATCTGTTTCTGTCATCTTTATGGGCGGGAGAGCATGTAATAATTTTAAAGCCGCTTTATTTATTTCATTGTAACCATCAAAGTGCATTTATTAAGAAAAGTTAAACTGAGACACACTTTTACAATAATGTCAGCTAACATATTTTTTTTTAGGTGTTTATCTAGCTAAAATTAAAATAGATGCAGGTCTGTTCGCTACTACTGCATGTCTGGTGCTGCGTGCACTTGTTTTGTTTATGCAGTGGCAAATCTATTTAAATTCAGCTGATTTGACCATTTTATTCATTTATTAAGAAAGGTTAAACTGAGACACAGTTTTACAATAATGTCAGCTAACAAATATATTTTTAGGTGTTTATCTTGCTAAAATTAAAATGGATGCAGGTCTGCTCGCTCGCTCACAGCGTGTCTGTTCTGTGGTTGCGCACACTAGTTTTGTTTATGCGGTAGCGAAACTATTTAAATTCAGCTGATTTGACCATTTTATTCATTTATTAAGAAAAGTTATTAAACAGAGACACACTTTTACTATAATGTCAGTTAACAAATATATTTTTCAGGTGTTTATCCTGCTGAATTATAAAGATATGCAGCATTTCCCACCCGTGCGGGCAGGTGCAGGTTTTGCACGTAGCGAAACTAATTTTTAAATCCAGCTCATTTCACAATTACATTAATTTATTAATGAAAAGTTCAGCTCAGACACATCTTTGCTATAATTTAAAGCAAACTAATAATTGTTTTTAAGTGTTAATCATCTTCAAGCCCTTGCTGCGTGCTCCTGTGGCAGACATTTGCAGCAGGATAAAACACTCTGACCACATTTCCGGGTTGTTAGCGGTGACGCGTTACATCAGCGGTGATGTAGGTGCGACTTATGGGGCGGTGCGACATGTTTATAGATTTTTCCAATTTATTGGCAATACAGTAATTGGACAATGCGACTTATAGGGTGGTGCTTATCAGTTTTGCCTGAGGGATTTTTTTTTTTTTTTAAATAAAGCTGAATAATTCAAAAAGTAAAAAAGCTACAAGTCACAGTGCACTATGCAGAATTAGATTGATTTTAATAAATACAAGTTGGAAACTAAATAGGAAACAACTGTGAGAATGATAGCTCAGCATAAATACAGTAATAAACTTGTTTCTTCTTTCGGCTTTTCCCTTTTCAGGGGTCTCCACAGCAAGTCATCCTCCTCCATCTCACTCTGTCCTCTGCATCCTCTGTTCTCACTCCAACAACCTCCATGTCCTCTCGAACTGCTTAACTAATAAACATTAGGTTGAATGCAGTTGCTTGAGTTAGACAGGTAGAGGCAATACATGACTGCATATCTGTTCTTTCCAAAGCTTATGTTTGGTTTGGCATTTACATTTGCTATTTAGATGACAGCACACAATGAGAGGATTTTATCAGTATAGATGCTCAGGTTGTCTTATTGTTGGACTTGCATAAAAATGCAAAACATTAACGTAAACCTCTACCTCCTGAGACAATATGAACTAGACATACTTACAAAGATCATTTATAGGAGCCAAGATGGTCTAGTGGCAGGGCTTCTGACTTGGGATCCAAAGGACGCGGGTTCGCGCCCCGGCCACTACACACCTTGGGGTGTCTATGAGTGCACACCTAATTATCCAGCTCCCCGGGCGCTTTCTATGGCTGCTCACTGCACCACCTGGTGGTGGTTGGGTTAAATGCAGAGACGAATTTCGTCTGTGTATGGGAAACATACACAGATGACAGGAAAATACATTATTATTATTATTCACTTTGCATATTCATCCAGTGTCTGTCTGTTAGCTTGTGATTTATAAACACAGGTTTGACAAGCACACAAACTGTCTGGAAAAATAGCAGTGATTTTCACACCTCAGATGATTACACAAACTGATGATTAACCCCAATCAGATGAACAAAAAAACAGCAGGAGTGGTTTCTGTGTTGAGAGTAAAGACTTAATTCTGTTGATACTGAGGACAGAGTCTGTGACCTCCTTTCTTCTCTGAAAGCCTTAACACGCATTAAAGAGCACACATTTTGTTAGAATCCCCTATTTTTTTCTTCCAGCTACCTGTAATCACTTCAACATCATCTCAAGTACACTGAGAATTATTTGGCCTTTGTTAATAACAGGTAACAGAAAGAGAATGAATAAAGGAAAACGAAGCAGGATGAAGCCACCTGGGCTAAAACAGAGATGACAAATAACATTAATCAACTTATCACAGTGCAAAGCGCATTTTGTTTCAAATTTCTTGTATTAAGCTCAATAGTATGTAACTCTAAAGCAGTAGCTAACTTTACACAAGTTTAAAACGATTGTGCAACATTTATTTAACCAAATATATTTAATGTGCAGCATTTTTTGCATTATATTGCCTCCCACATTTCATGACAGTGTTGCACCAATATCGCTTTTTGTTAAAAAAATTAAAGTTTCAAGTTAAATCTGTATTTTTCAGACGCTTAAATGACATACATGCAATACAGGCAAATTTAGCAATAAGTATTTGTGCTCAGAGTATGTGATGAGGATAACTTACAGATACAACCACATAAAAATTTGCACAAAATCTGCTAAACTGACAGTTTTATAAACATTCATTCAACCTTTATTTAAACAGATAAATCACATTGAGCCTCGAAGACTCATTTACAAGTGAGATCTGTTGGACAGACAAATAAGTGGTGAAAAAATATGACACATAGGGTTTGGAGACAAAAAAAATTCCTAACACATTTTTTTACCTCTGAAAGTAAATAAATGTGGTAATGAAAAAACGTCTAGCACACAAGCACATAGTGACGCCGACATTAAGCAGAAGGGGAGGAGGGGGGACTCAAAGGTGGTTGGGGAGTGGGGGAGAGGGATCTGCCAAGGCAGAGGCCAGAGTCCTGAAATGATGACAGAATGTTTATTCAGCTGGGCTCCTCTGAAAATTCCTCAGCAGATGTTTGGGAATGAGAGCAGTCAGGTTTACAAAACTTCTGCAGGCGGGTTGAGATAAGAACGCCTGTCAAGGCCAGTCGGGGGAGCCTAATTTCAGATGAGCACCATTGTTTTGGGGACAGGCAGAACTTTAATGACATCTGCCTTCAGTATGTGTTGGTCCACTCGCTTTCGAAATGTCCAAAATAAAAAAAAATGACCATACCAGTGGAACATGCCTGAGAAAAGTCCCTGAGATCTAATCCATTCAGCCAAAAGTCTGATTTCTCCAGACATGAATCAAGCCATCATGTAAGGCAGTCAGCCTGACAATTCCAGATTTGCCGCCTACGTCTTCCTTGTGTGTTGATAGACCAGAAACCCGCCAAATCCAAAAAGCAGGAACCAGTTATCATAAATCCAATTAAATATGCGTCCTTAAGATCCACAGATGACATCAGAGATAGACACGTCATCAAGTCTTCCAAGTCGATGAGATATCCAGCTGTGTGCATGCCAACAGGGCAAATCGGCTTGCCTACAACCTGTCTTCTCTTTAAAGAAATGTTATAATTTGTATTGAGGGACCAACTGTCCAAATTGAAGTCCATAGTTATGATTCGGAAGATTTTGAAAAAGAGAGGCTCTCAGACAGTTTCACAGACAAGACAAAGCAAAAGCAAAGAAGAGACTGAGAGGAGACGTCCGCCCTTGAGGAGAGCAAGTGTTGAATGTTAGATCAATGTTTAAAAAAAAAAAAAGCTGAGTTAAAAACCATGCTTTTGTTTATTAAGGTCAGTTGGCTGAGAGCCAAGGGAAATTTTAGTTCACTGTGTATTAGTTTGGTGGTTCTGTTTTTATGCTTTTTTAATCTTGTTTGTAGCTAGTGTCCAGCGCTTTGTTTCAGCTGTGGCTGTGTTAAAGCGCTTTACAAATAAAGTTGATGATGATGATGATGATATTGTGGCCAACTTGAACTGGTTTCACTCGAAAAATTGTTTGGTTGTATGTGTACATGCAATGTTTACTTTCAGAGTAAAGAAAAACCCATCCAAATAGTCACGTGATCATTTGTTAGTACAACTGACATCAGTGGGTAATCGTAACGTTTTTAAAACAGATCTCATGTATTCAGTTGATGTTCGTATGACTCATCTACTATACACACTAAGATTTAGCTTAATTCATTCAACCTTTATGTATACAAGTTAGTCTCATTGAGATTTAGGGAGTGGTGGTGCAAAGGTTAGAGAAGGTGAGCTTGTGATTGGGAGATCGCCAGTTCAAGCCCCGGTACGACAACATCAAAAATTTGGGTGGGATAAGTGAAGCAGTCACACCTGTCTCCACCCTCATTTGCCCCACTCTGGGCTCTTGAGCAAGGCCCTTAACCCCCAGCATCTGCTTCCCCAGGCACTTTAGATAGCAGCTCTCTGCTCCACACATAGGGATGTGGTAGCTCGGTGGTCTGTGGTTATTTCAGGAAGGGCATCCGGCAAAAAAACAATTGCCAAGTCTTTGTGCGACTTAGTTCGCTGTGGCGACCCCTGATGATGTCACGGTGTGGTGCGGTGTGTGATTGAGTCCCGTGGTGCAGACAGGCAGACTTCCGAGGCAAGAGTAAAATCAAAATACTTTAATAAGTGGAAACAAAACAACTGACGTGGCAGTTACAAAACAATACGGACGCTCTAACTGAGGCTGGAATACTAACATTAAACATGTAGACAAGATGTACTCACAGACCAGGAGCTGGGGAACGACACACCAGGGTAACAGGGACAATGACCCGACAACGAGACACACATGACTGCTGACTAATATACACGCCTTAATTAATGATAAACACAAACACCTGTGACGCTGAGCAGACAGACCAACAGAGGAGCAGACACAGGATGTGAGGAGGGGACGGAGCCAATCCTTATGTAAGAATGTGGCTCCCTCTGGTGGTCTTGTCTTGCATGTTGTCTGTCTCAGGTGTGTTGTCTCAGGTGTGTATGATTTAGGTAATTAGTCTGTGTATATAAGTTTGCATTTGTGTGCATGTCTTTGTCGGGTCATCTCGTCTTCCTGCCTGGTGTGTCGTGTCAGCTCCTTGGTTTTTGTGAGTACTTCGTCATGTTGGACTTTTTGTATTACAGCCACAGTTGAGCTCTGAGTTTTTGTTATTAAAGCTTTTTTGACTTTTTACTCGTGTCTCTGAGTGTCCGTCTGCACTAATGGACTCACCTCCTCCCACACCACGCTGGATCCTAACATGATGACCCGACCAACAGTGAGTCCAGCGGGCGGTACTTCCAGAGGCAGAAGGTGACGGTCTCCGCTCGAAGAGAGCAGCCGTCACAGACGTGGTCCATGCAGCTGTAGTTCCTGCAGCCGCTCTTGTGCAGCCTGCTGCAGTCTCCGTAGTTTTTCCACCTCCTACAGTCTCTGTTTCATCAGTACATGGATCACACCCAGTTCAGACTTTTATTTTTCTCACCTGCCCGTTCTTTTTTTTCCCCTCGCCGTTTGGTGCCGGAGCACGCCGCTGAGGTTTCGCCGTCTGCAGAGGTCCTGCGCCGCTGTTCGCCTCTTCGCCTTCAGGGGGTCCCGGCGTCGTTGATGACGCCTCTACTGTTCTCGGAGGGTCTCCGCGCTGGTGGCGCCTCTGCTTCGTGGGTGCGCGCGCCGCCTGATGCCTCGGCGTCTAGGGGGTTCATGCGCTGATGACGCCTCTACTTGCTTCGGAGGGTCCTCTCGCCGCTGTGCCTCGACGTCTGCAGGGATTTCCCGCGCCAGGTGACGCCTCTACTGTCTTCGGAGGGTCCTCGCGTCGGTGACATCACTGCTGCAGAGGGTCCTCGCTCTTCAGACGTCTCCGCATCGATGGAGGGTCTCCACGTCGATGACGTCGCCGCGTCGATGACGTCGCTACGTCCGATGACGTCACTCCGTTCGACGTTTCTACGTTTGACGTTTTGGCGCTTGTTCGTTTCCTGGGTTTAGTCTGTGTTTGGTTCTGGTTTGGGTTTTTGCAAGTTTGGCTTTGTGTTTTGCTTTTTGTCCCTTGTCCTGTTCCCCTGTCCTTGTGTTTTCCTTCGTGCCCGCCCTGGTTGTTGGGGGCGTTCCTTGTGGACGCCTGGGGGCGTCTTTGAGGGGGAGGTACTGTAAGAATGTGGCTCCCTCTGGTGGTCTTGTCTTGCATGTTGTCTGTCTCAGGTGTGTTGTCTCAGGTGTGTATGATTTAGGTAATTAGTCTGTGTATATAAGTTTGCATTTGTGTGCATGTCTTTGTCGGGTCATCTCGTCTTCCTGCCTGGTGTGTCGTGTCAGCTCCTTGGTTTTTGTGAGTACTTCGTCATGTTGGACTTTTTGTATTACAGCCACAGTTGAGCTCTGAGTTTTTGTTATTAAAGCTTTTTTGACTTTTTACTTGTGTCTCTGAGTGTCCATCTGCACTAATGGACTCACCTCCTCCCACACCACGCTGGATCCTAACAGATGAAGGGAAAAGCTGAAAGAAAAAAGTCTCCTTGAGCTGACTGATTGTCTGACTTATTATTGAAAACTGATAATCATAATAAAGGGGGATTTCAATATTCATGGAGATGTTGAAAGTGATAGCTTAAAGCTCCACTGACATCATCTTTTAACTTTCCATAAAATGGCACAACATATATATATATATATATATTAAGATTGACCTCTGATCGTTTTTGCTAAAACAATGTTAAATTAATTAAAATTCCTCTCAAAAACAGTTTAAAATTAGCGCCTTTTTTTTCACATGATAAATACGGGGTTTCCCGTCGCGCGATTATGACGTCACACACAGACTCACGTCAACTGCGCACCTTGTTTACAATGGACAAGATACAAACGCGATCCGTCCAATTTAGCCATTTAAAACTTTATATTTTAGCGGTTTGACTTCAGAGAAGCCAAAGTTATTTCCAGTAAACAGCAGGTTATAATTTTTTTTCAGCTCCTGCTGGTTTTTGGAGACTTTTCACTTCAGGAAGTGCAGCAGCTCTGTGAGGACTTACAGCAGCTGATAGTTGAGAGTCAGAAGGGATGCCCAATGTGCCTTACTGCATATGCCACTTTTTGCCTCTATAACAACATCAACTACTACCTCATACATATACTGTGTACATTAACTCATACGCTGCTTTGCCACTTTGCAAATGTCAATGCTAGAAACCTTTAGTTTATTTATACAAGCCCAAAACCAGAAAAGTTGGCACGTTGTGCAAATCGCAAATAAAAACAGAATACAATGACTTGCAAATCTTTTTCAACCCATATTCAACTGAATAGAATGCAAAGACAATATATTTAATGTTCGAACGGAGAAACTTTATTTTGTTTTGCAAATAACCATTAACTTAGAATTCAATGGCAGCAACACATTGCAAAAAAGTTGGCACAGGGACATATTTACCACTGTGTTACATCGCCTTTCCTTTTAACAACACTCAGTAAACGTTTGGGAACTGAGGAGACCAATTTTTGAAGCTTTTCAGGTGGAATTCTTCCCCATTCTTGCTTGATGTACAGCTTAAGTTGTTCAACAGTCCGGGGTCTCCGTTGTCGTATTTTACGTTTCATAATGCGCCACACATTTTCAATGGGGGACAGGTCTGGACTGCAGGCAGGCCAGGGGAGGACCCGCACTCTTTTGCTACGAAGCCACGCTGTTGTAACACGTGCAGAATGTGGCTTGGCATTGTCTTGCTGAAATAAGCTGGGGCGTCCATGAAAAAGACGTCGCTTGGATGGCAGCATATGTTGCTCCAAAACCTGTATGTACCTTTCAGCATTAATGGTGCCTTCACAGATGTGTAAGTTACCCATGCCTTGGGCACTAATGCACCCCCATACCATCACAGATGCTGGCTTTTGAACTTTGCGCCTATAACAGTCCTGATGGTTCTTTTCCTCTTTGGTCCGTAAGACACGACGTCCACAGTTTCCAAAGACAATTTGAAATGTGGACTCATCAGACCACAGAACACTTTTCCACTTTGCATCAGTCCATCTCAGATGAGCTCGGGCCCAGCAAAGCCGGCGGCGTTTCTGGATCTTGTTGATGAATGGCTTTTGCTTTGCATAGTAGAGCTTTAACTTGCACTTACAGATGTAGCGACGAACTGTAGTTACTGACAGTGGTTTTCTGAAGTATTCCTGAGCCCATGTGGTGATATCTTTTACACACTGATGTCGGTTTTTGATGCAGTACCGCCTGAGGGATCGAAGGTCACGGGCATTCAATGTTGGTTTTCGGCCTTGCCCCTTACGTGTAGTGATTTCTCCAGATTCTCTGAACCTTTTGATGATATTACGGACCGTAGATGGTGAAATTCCTAAATTCCTTGCAATAGCTCGTTGAGAAAAGTTGTTCTTGAACTGTTCGACAATTTGCCCACGCATTTGTTCACAGAGTGGTGACCCTCGCCCCATCCTTCTATGTGGATGACTGAGCATGTCAAGGAAGCTGCTTTTATACCCAATCATGGCACCCACCTGTTCCCAATTTGCATGTTCACCTGTGGGATATTCCAAATAAGTGTTTGATGAGCATTCCTCAAATTTCTCTGTCTTCTTTGTCACTTGTGCCAGCTTTTTTGAAACATGTTGCAGGCATCAAATTCCAAATGAGCTAATTATTGCAAAAAATAACAAAGTTTACCAGTTCGAACGTTACGTATGTGGTCTTTGCAGTGTGTTCAATTGAATATAGGTTGAAAAAGATTTGCAAGTCATTGTATTCTGTTTTTATTTGCGATTTCCACAACGTGCCAACTTTTCTGGTTTTGGGCTTGTATACTAGTATGCAAAAACTCAGGACAGTATTATGTTCATTAAATGTTTAATGTTTTAGTTTTAGAGTTGGTGTAAATTTTCATACTCTTATACCACTATGCAAAAACTCAGGACAGTGTTAGTTTTACTATTTTATGCTTATGTCTATTATTATATGTTTCAGTGTTTCAATGTTTAGATGTTTACTGTTGCACCGAGGGACTGAGAGAAACGCAATTTCGGTCCTGTGTATGTCCTGTACAGTACATATTGCAGATCTGACAATAAAGTTGACTTTGACTTTGAGAAGGAATTCTACATGTAAATCGTTTCCACAGCACTGAAATGGTAATATATTAGTTAATGTTTCTAATAATTATTCAACATTATTAGTTATTAGTTTGTGTACAAAACAATTTGCACAGATCATGTTGCTTCAATTTGTCAGCTTTGTTATTTAATCCAGTCAACATGTTGAAAATATTTCATATTTATTTTTCTATTTAATTTGGACATCACTTGGTGTTATAGTGGTGTCTCATTAAAATGATGGAAATACATGACATTAGTTTGACCCATTGTCTTAATATACAGTATACTGCATATAATATATACTGTGTGTGTCTGTGTGTTTTATCATCAATTCACAGAAATATCTTCACCTGAAGAGTGGACCCAGGTGGAGGAGAACAAACCTTGATATTGTTAAACAGATGGAGACATCTTCAGGATCTGTAGAACATCAGGACTGATGCTGCAGAAAGCTACGTTTGTGCATCAAGACATCAAAATATGCAGAAATACTACAACTGGCCAGAGCATTGAGATGAAAATGAATCAATGAAAATATGAATTTAATATTTTTTCTGACAGTTCAAATGAACATATTGTTTGAAAAAAAGGATAACAATGAACCAAGTGTTTCTGTAGTTATGTGTAAATAAAGTTACAGTAGTACACTATATTATCTGTTAGTGTTGAGTTATTCTTTGTGAGAATATTTGTGTATCTGTTTTAATTTCATTCGTTCATCTACAACTCACAGCTCGTACTTTAGTAAAAACAAAATTGGTGAATGTTAAAAAAAACATTTTATTAAAATAAAACCATCCCATATTATCAAATATATGAAAACCTCTGGGGAAACATTAATATGAACAGATTATCAAAAAAATTGAGTTTAAAAAATATCAGCAAGTGGTGTTTGACTTCATCAGCTCTGTAAAAATGACACTTTACAGCTGTAAATCTGCAAAATCAGAATTTTACTAGAAATTCATTAAGAACTAGTTTCTCCTCATCCTGCTGCTTGTACACTTCTTCAGACTCCACCACCTTCCTCGTCCACGCTCCTGGATGTCCAGGTGTTGTAGGTCTTGACGCAGAGGACATCTGGGTCCATTATGGGCTGAATGCTGCATCCACTTTGTCACTTCCCTCATCAGAA
>JBBPBX010050665.1:0-14180 GCA_038048925.1 Garcialebias charrua
CCTGGGCTGCCACCTTACCGTGGTGGAGGGGTTTGAGTGTCCCAATGATCCTAGGAGCTATGCTGTCAGGGGCTTCATGCCCCTAGAAGGGTCACCCAAGGCAGACAGGTCCTAGGTGAGGGATCAGACAAAGTGCAGCCCAAAAACCCCTATGATGAGTACAATTAATGGACTAAGTTTTCCCTCGCCCGGACGCGGGTCACCGGGGCCCCACTCTGGAGCCAGGCCCGGAGGTGGGGCACGCTGGCGAGCGCCTGGTGGCCGGGCTTTTACCCATGGAGCCCGGCCGGGCACAGCCCGAAGAGGAGACGTGGGTCCCCCTTCCCATGGGCTCACCACCTGTGGGAGGGGCCAAAGGGGTCGGGTGCAATGTGAGATGGGTGGCGGCCGAGGGCGGGGACCCTGGCGGTCTGATCCTCGGCTACAGAAGCTGGCCATTGGGACATGGAATGTCACCTCTCTGGTGGGGAAGGAGCCTGAGCTAGTGTGTGAGGTTGAGAGGTTCCGACTAGAAATAGTCGGACTCACCTCAACGCATGGCTCTGGCTCTGGAACCAGTTTCCTTGAGAGGGGTTGGACACTCTTCCACTCTGGAGTTGCCCCTGGTGAGAGGCGCCGAGCAGGAGTGGGCATACTGGTTGCCCCCCATCTTGGTGCCTGTACGTTGGGGTTCACCCCGGTGAACGAGAGGGTAGCCTCCCTTCGCCTACGTGTGGGGGGACGGGCTCTGACTGTTGTTTGTGCCTATGCACCAAACGGCAGCTCAGACTACCCACCCTTTTTGGAGTCCTTGGAGGGGGTATTGGAGAGTGCGCCTCCTGGGGACTCCCTTGTTCTACTGGGGGACTTCAACGCTCACGTGGGCAATGACAGTGAGACCTGGAGGGGTGTGGTTGGGAGGAACGGCCCCCCTGATCTGAACCAGAGTGGTGTTCTGTTATTGGACTTCTGTGCTCGTCATGGATTGTCCATAACGAACACCATGTTTAAGCATAAGGGTGTCCATATGTGCTCTTGGCACCAGGACACCCTAGGTCGCAGTTCGATGATCGACTTTGTTGTCGTCTCATCTGATCTGCGGCCGCATGTCTTGGACACTCGGGTGAGGAGAGGGGCGGAGCTGTCTACTGACCACTACCTGGTGGTGAGTTTGCTCCGATGGTGGGGGAGGATGCCGGTCAGACCTGGCAGACCCAAACGTATCGTGAGGGTCTGCTGGGAACGTCTGGCAGAGTCTCCCGTAAGACGGAGCTTTAACTCCCACCTCCGGGAGAGCTTTGAACACGTTCCGAGGGAGGCGGGGGACATGGAGTCCGAGTGGGCCGTGTTCCGCGCCTCTATTGTCGAGGCAGCTTATCGGAGCTGTGGCCGCAAGGTTGTTGGTGCCTGTCGAGGTGGCAACCCTCGAACCCGGTGGTGGACACCGGCAGTGAGGGATGCTGTCAGGCTGAAGAAGGAGTCCTATTGGGCCTTTTTGGCTTGTGGGACCCCGGAAGCAGCTGATAGGTACCGGCAGTCCAAGCGGCATGCGGCTCGGGTGGTTGCTGAGGCAAAAACTCGGGCGTGGGAGGAGTTCGGAGAGGCCATGGAGAATGACTTCCGTACGGCTTCGAGGCGATTCTGGTCCACCATCCGGCGTCTCAGGGGGGGAAAGAGGTACGAGACCAACACCATTTATGGTGGAGGTGGCGTGCTACTGACCTCAACTCGGGATGTTGTGAGTCGGTGGGCGGAATACTTCGAAGACCTCCTCAATCCTACTGGCACGTCTTCCACTGAGGAAGCAGAGCCTGGGGACTTTGGGTCGGGTTCTCCGATCTCTGGTGCTGAGGTCGCCGAGGTGGTTAAAAAGCTCCGCGGTGGCAAGGCTCCGGGGGTGGATGAGATTCGCCCGGAGTTCCTTAGGGCTCTGGATGTTGTAGGGTTGTGTTGGCTTACGCGACTCTGCAATATCGCGTGGACATCGGGGGCAGTTCCCTTGGATTGGCAGACTGGGGTGGTGGTTCCCCTATTTAAAAAGGGGGACCGTAGGGTGTGTTCCAACTATAGGGGGATCACACTCTTAAGCCTCCCTGGTAAGGTCTATTCAGGGGTTCTGGAGAGGAGGGTCCGTCGGATAGTCGAACCTCGGATTCAGGAGGAGCAGTGTGGTTTTCGTCCTGGTCGTGGAACACTGGACCAGCTCTACACCCTCAGCAGGGTCCTGGAGGGTGCGTGGGAGTTTGCCCAACCAGTTTACATGTGTTTTGTGGACTTGGAGAAGGCATTCGACCGCGTCCCTCGGGGGGTTCTGTGGGGGGTACTCCGGGAGTATGGGGTACCAGGCCCTTTGATAAGGGCTGTTAGGTCCCTGTACGACCGGTGTCAGAGCTTGGTCCGCATTGCCGGCAGTAAGTCAGGCTCGTTTCCGGTGAGAGTTGGACTCCGCCAAGGTTGCCCTTTGTCACCGATTCTGTTCATAACTTTTATGGACAGAATTTCTAGGCGCAGCCAAGGTGTTGAGAGGATCCGTTTTGGTGACCTTAGAATCGCTTCTCTGTTTTTTGCAGATGATGTGGTCCTACTGGCTTCATCAGTTCGTGATTTACAACTTTCACTGGAGCGGTTTGCAGCCGAGTGTGATGCGGCCGGGATGAGGATCAGTTCCTCCAAATCCGAGGCCATGGTCTTGAGCCGGAAAAGGGTAGCATGCCCTCTCCGGGTCGGGGAGGAGGTCCTGCCCCAAGTGGAGGAGTTTAAGTATCTCGGGATCTTGTTCACGAATGAGGGAAAACTGGAGCGTGAGATCGATAGGCGGATAGGTGCAGCGTCCGCAGTGAAGCGGGCGCTGTACCGGTCTGTCGTGGTGAAGAGAGAGCTGAGTCAAAAGGCAAAGCTCTCAATTTACCGATCGATCTACGTTCCCACCCTCATCTATGGTCATGAGCTTTGGGTTATGACCGAAAGAACAAGATCTCGGATACAAGCGGCTGAAATGAGTTTTCTCCGCAGGGTGGCTGGACTCTCCCTTAGAGATAGGGTGAGAAGCTCAGTCATCCGGGAGGGACTCGGAGTAGAGCCGCTGCTTCTCCACATCGAGAGGAGCCAGTTGAGGTGGCTCGGGCATCTGGTTAGGATGCCTCCTGGACGCCTCCCTGGTGAGGTGTTCCGGGCACGTCCCACCGGGAGGAGACCCAGAGGAAGACCCAGGACGCGCTGGAGGGACTATGTTTCTCGGCTGGCCTGGGAACGCCTTGGGATTCCCCCGGAGGAACTGCTCCAAGTGGCTGGGGAGAGGGAAGTCTGGGCCTCCCTACTTAGGCTGCTACCCCCGCGACCCGACCCCGGATAAGCGGAAGAAGATGGATGGATGGATGGATGGACTTTTAAGCAGGTGTTATTGTTGTGGGAAACTAAGTTTTGCAGCTGGTTTTTGAAGCTGTAAAATGTGTTTACCTATACCAGCTTATGTTTTTGGCGTGGTTTATCCACACAGATATAAATGACAGCGAGAGAGTGGCATGTCAGATAAACACATTTAATCAAAACAGCACTATAACAACACTAGAACATTTTTTGACAAGTTATGACAAGCTAATACAAGTACAGCATCCACACATCACAGTAAAGAATTAATTTAGTCATATTCATCCTGCCTTGGACAGCCGTTTGGGTGATCCTGACACACTGGTGAAGCCCCAATGCAGAGGTTATGCAGAAGGCAGGCTGCCATGATGACAATCATCACCACAGCATCAATTTGTTAGGCCAGGGGATGAAGGTGTGTCCCATTGTGCAAAATGGCCTTCAGTACTTCCATGATGATCCTGTGCGCTGAGGACTGCGAGACCAAATTTGTCAGACATCTCCCTGAAGCTGTTCTGGTTGGCCATGTACCACAGGAACATCAGGACCTTCTTTTCTACAGGGACTGGTGCTGCACCTTGACAGTGCTCCTTCCTCCTGCAGCTGCATCATTACAGATGTGAACTGGGTCTTGTTGACTCTGAAATGACGCACAAACTTGTTGTCATCCATGTTCAGCATCACCTCCCATAGTCTTCATGATTATTCCATGTGTCCGTAGGTTTGTGTGTATCAGCAGCATCCTAAAATACAAAGAAATTAAATTGTTTTGTTACTATGGACCATATGAGTCTGAAATAAAGTTTTGATTGATTGAAGTTTAATAACAATTTTAACAATAAACCGTAAAAACGTCTGCTAATGGTTTGAGGTAGTAAAAAGAAAAGAAAAACAATGTTCAGCACTTTCTGACTTTATTTATCTAATGATAACTTCTGTACTGCTGCTATAATCCTAAAAGAGATCGAATTAAAACTATAAAGTAGATGTAAGAGCCTCAAGACCATAATTAACAAAAATAAGCTTAATTATAAATAAATAAATAAAAATATACCTGGTTAACATTTCAAGAACCTCAGAATTGCTTTTCAACTTCGCTGCTGGTCTGGAAACCTTTTTATAATCCAACAAAGCAAGAACAACAACAGCTTTGTAGCGGGCGTCCATCTTGTTTTCGACAAGCTAACTGGAACGCATTCAGCTCGGAGATGACGTCATTCCGGGTTCATAATTTCGACCTCCGAGGCAACTGGAATGCAGCACAAGCCCCGGTACCTACAACATCAAGAATCTGGTTGGGATAAGTGAAGCAGTTGCACCTGTCTCCACCATCATCTGCCCCACTCTGGGCCCTTGAGCAAGGCCCTTAACCCACACCATCTGCTCACCCGGAAACCCTAGATATCAGCTCTCTGCTCCACAAAGAGGGCTGTGGTAGCTCGGTGGTCTGTGGTTGTGTCAAGAAGGGCATCCGGCGTAAAAAATATTGCCAAGTCTTTGTGCAATTAAGTCGCTGTGGTGACCCCTGACGAAGGGAGAAGCCGAAAAAAGAAAGAAAAAAAAAAAACGTTTCCGAAAGATGTCCGATTGTACATGGCTGCAGCTCCTAGTGCTGCCCCTTATTCTTTAGATAGAAAGACCATGAGGTGGTATTAAAAAAAATCTCTTCACACCTTGTCCTTGTCAGGACATGATTTAAAACATCAAAAAAATTCTACCAGCAATCACATTTATAGACAGATTATGGATGTTTGGTTGAAAAAATGTTGTCAATTGCGTGGAAAGTCCAGCTGACCAATTCCATAACAGTAATGTACTATTCGGAAGCTGTGTGAATACCGGTGGAAGCTCCGATACACAGGACAGAGAAGAAAAAGCAGAAGGAAGGCAGGTGAGGGAAGAAAAGCATCTGTCTTGCTCACGGGCAAAGAGCGGTGAGAAAAAAAAAAAAACATGTAAATGTTTATATGTATAAAATGTGCAGTTCTATTTACCAGTGCTCTGTAATGTTGAAACAAGATTATAGTGTTCACATTTAAACACAATTTTTAAACTGTTCCCTTTCAGTCATGATTCTCGGTGCAACATATGCAATGGGATTTGCGCCCCCGTGTGATTACCTGAAGGAATACATTCACGCCTTTACGGCAGGGGTGTCAGCAATGCGCCAGAGGCCCCGCCCTCTGGGTACTTAAGCCGCTGATGCCCATCCAACTTTCTCTTATTGCCCTTCACCTCGCTTAAACCTGAACTACATCTCTTCGCGGGACTTCTCTGTTGCTTCATCGCTCAACCAGAGGTGAGCTTGCTCCCTACACAAAGCGTACGGAGAATTATTCCTTGCGTACTGCTGGGCTAGCGAAAGCTAGTCCGGCACATTTTCCCTTAACCCCAAAGTTTTTTCTTCTTCTCTCTCCGCAGACTGCTTTGCTCGATGGCGCTAACTGCGCAAACAACCGCTACCCCTGCTAACTCGTAGCGGGCTAGCCAGCGAAAGCGACGCAATGAAGGAGATGTCTCAATATAAAAGGAAAAGGATTTTGGAAGGACTCGCTCGCCTTATCTCGGACATGCCTCTGGAGAAAGGAAAACGAAAGACAAGATTTCCAAGGAAAACCAGCAGGACGGCGAGCCCAACCTCGCGCGCCTGTCCTAGCGGATACGGTTTCTCCCTCTTAGCGACGGACACCCACGAGGCCTGTCCCGTCTGCTTGGGGATGTTACAGGCAAAAATGGTACTGGATGTGCCCGACCTTTGCCCACACTGCAGCCAAATACTGGAGGCGGTGAGGAGGCACCGGGCGGACTTCGTCGCCAAGGCCATGGGCGCCGCTGCGGCGCTAGCGGACCCGAACACCACCGAGCCCCTCACTCCCACGCCGGAGCTCGAGAACATGGCTCTGGATAACAGCACACGAGTTGAATGGGGTGACAGCCCTGATGTACTGGCTCCCATGGTGGACTTAACAGTCGAATTCGACACTCAAGGCATGATGAACAAAGACGAGATCTCGATTTCAGCCTCAGGCGAATTTTCGCGGAGGACGCAGACGTCGAATACGAGGAACAGGGAGAAGATCTCTCCCGCACCCCGGTACCTGTGCTCCCGGAGACTGACTTTTCCATCCCTGCTCTGTTCGACTTGTGTCACAGAGCAACGGACGCGTTGCAGATCCCATGGCCAGAACCTCCGCCTCGTCAACAGGTCACGAGGCTGGCAGGAAACTATTTTTACTCAAAGCAGCAGGCTGCCACAAGGCAAATAATGCCTGTGTTCCCGGACTTCCTCACAGAGCTGACTCGCACCTGGGCTTAGCCCAGAGCTCCCATGCTGTTGCCACTCTCGCAGTTTCTCGACGTGGACGGAATGGATGAAGTGAGAATAGCCAACGTGCCTCAAATTGAGGACACGCTGGCGTCTCACCTGGCTCCCAAGTCATCCGGGACAAAACCAACTCTCCCCAGCAAAGCTTGTCCAGCTTCAGCTTCTCTGCTCGAGAAATGCTACAGAGCTTAGGGACTCGCGGCGCGCGCGATGAACGCGTCCGCGTTGATGCAAGCTTACCTGGCTGAAAAACTGCAGGAGCTCCTGGTAACGACTGACAAACAAGCTGCCACTGACTTGCTGGATGAAGCCCGCAGGGCAACAGACTTTGTGCTCCGCATGATGGGAACAGCTGCTGTTGCTCAAGGCAGAGATATGGCTGAGGTGGTTATCGCAATACGCCATCTGTGGATGACCTTAACTGACCTCCCGGAGGGAGAAAAGGTGCCTTTTCTCCACCACTCGATAGAACCGACGGGATTGTTTGGGAAAGCTCTGGATCGAATTCAGACCAAGCTGGACCAGAGGCGCAAATAGGCTAAAGCTCTCCGGGTGGGCATTTCCAGGATAACCTTCGTCCCCCCCAGGGAGTTAGCTAGGGGCAGATCTGCGCAGCCTCGAAACCGCTTAGCAACACGTGCCCTACCGCAAAAGTGACCGACGTACGAGGCCGAGCACCGGCAGAGTCAACCGTCGGGCCCACCTCGAACCGAACACGCATGGAGCAAAAACAGGTTTGTCCCACGCCAGGCGGTCAGACACAGGGCCTCCTCTGCGAACCGGGACACCAGGCAAAAGCGTGCCTGATGAACCAGGTCCACGTCTTGATTTTACACGATCACCCGCCCACATGGTACAGGGAATGATCTTTTCATGTCCAGATTTTATTTGTAGCATGGTACAAAAAGCTGGTAACTCTGTTACATGCACAAATCATGTTTTTCCTGCTGTGAGTGACATAAAGTCAAATATGTCGTTACACGTAAGCACGAATAAAGCTCAAAAAGCAGCCCCTCTCTGTTTTATTGACTCAAAAAAATGCACCAACAAACACAATAACTTCAGCAGACCGGGTCCTTCGGGCCTGCCAGCCGACATAAAGGGAAGGAGCTATCTCCCCCTCCCCTCCCTCACGGCTCACGGGGTGTTAGCCTAATCAATAAGCCCTAGCAAGATGCCTCTGTTCTCTCTGTAGCGGACAGGCACAGAGGCGTCTGCAAGCAGGCCCCACACTCCTCACAGAGACAGGTGAGGGGGGTCACGTGCTCCAGCCCCCGCTCCGTTGTGAACCACGGGGCGGACAATACACAAACCAAGCAAACACGTGACACGTCCGCGCCCCAGGGATGCGCGCCGACAGAATCTGACGACCCACCTTCCTGGACACCCATTCAACGGCTCCCAGTAAGGGTCGGGGGGCCACGGCAGAAGCCCACAGGCTACCACCAGCTTCACACGTTCACAAAGGCGATTGTGATCAAACTGCTGTGTGCGTAAACAAACCAGGGCTGAATCAGATTCCTCTTCCTTTTAATCGAAGAGAACTGAGCTCTGTCACCAACCAATTTAAAGTCTGCCAAGCACAAAGGACCATCTCCACGTTCTCACGCTGCAGCTGTCCCCTTATCATTGATGGGCGACACGCAATGTTCAAGCAGTGATCCTGCAGCACGTGACCGTACTCACTGTGCTGGCTCAGCTCTGCTCTTAAACGATATCCCCCCACCGGGTGAAACACAGACCCCGGGCGGTTTGTCTGGCTCCAACGCTCTGTTAAGGCCGGAGACCAGTAAACCAGACCCAACCAGGAAACGGGTTGGGGTCAGGAGATCTGCTCGCTTACAAAACCCGCAGCTCCTCAGTCCCATGACCGCCAACAAGAAGAAGAAAAACAGACATTCTGTTCCACTTTTGTCTAATAATGACAACAGATTGCCTCTGCCCTCAAACACTCTCGATCAGAGTAGTATGGCAGCACATCTGCAAAAAGGCCCTCTCCCTAACATGGTTGATCCTTAGGGGATCACATAATCCAGGGCCCTTGGAGGAGAACTGGTTCCTTCAATTGCTCCTCTTCAGGGACACACCACGTCACCAGAAGGAGCAGTCTCGCCACTTAGGCTGGGAGCTGTGGAAAATTTCAGCTTGGTGGCAAAAAGGAACAAGCAGGTGGCATCAGGCCTGCCTGAAAATGTGGTAAAAACCATTCAAAATGCCCGAGCTATGTCAACACAGTCTCTTTACGCACAGAAATTGAGTATTTTTGAAGCTTGGTGCACAGAAAGAAATATTATTTCTTATTCATGTGACCTGGCTCAGCTCCTCACTTTTCTTCAGGACTTACTAGAAAAAGGTTGTTCTTTCTCAACAATTAAGGTGTTCCTATATCAGCTATTTCAGCCTGTCATGAAGGTTGGGGAAACAGGACGCCTGGCGCACATCCAATCATAATAAGATTTATGAAGGGCGTGCTAAGAATGAGACCCCCCAGCAGGATCCTGACCCCTGGTTGGGATCTTAGTCTGGTCTTGGGGGCTCTCTGTGATCCCCCATTCGAGCCACTGAGCGAGATTAAGATAGATTTATTATCTTATAAAACCGCTCTACTCCTGGCCCTTTGCTCGGCGAAATGCGTGGGTGACCTCCATGCCTTGTCTGTACATCCAATGTGTACCAGATTCGCCCCTGATGGGTCAAAGGTCACCTTAAGGCCTAATCCCGCATATATCCCCAAGGTCTTGACTTTAAACCCTAGAAGTCTGGACTTTGATCTCTCCTCTTTTCCACCTGCTCCTGTCCTCACTCAGGAACAGGAAAGGCTGAAGGCTCTCTGCCCCGTGAGAGCTTTAAGCACTTACATGCAGAGAACAGCCGAATGGAGAAAAACAAATCAACTGTTTGTGTGCTTTGCAGCACCTGCTACCGGAAAGGCCCTATCAAAGCAGCGCCTCTCACACTGGGTGACTGAGGCCATAAAAAGGGCGTACAGTAGCAAAGGTCAACAGGTGCCCTCTGGAGTGCACGCTCACTCTACTCGGGGCTTGGCCACTTCGTGGTCACTGTTCAAGGGTGTACCAGTTGCAGACATTTGTGCTACGGCGAACTGGAGCTCAATAAACACTTTTGCAAAGCATTACAGTTTGGATGTTACTGCGTGTGATGTCACTCAGGCTGTCCTTTCTAACACACAGTAGAAAGTAGCCTTGAGATGCCTGCTGATCAAGGGCAGACGTTCACACTAGCATGCATTTTACTGAGCATTTCAAGGGCGTGAATGAATTACGTTCCCATAGCATATGTTGCACCGAGAGACATGACTGAAAGGGAACTGAAAGTTATGCACCATAACTCATGTTCCCTGAAGGAAGGGAACGAGGTGCAACATATCTGGCCCTTTTCAATGCTGAAAGCTCGGTGAAGTGCATTTTGGAGAAAGTTGGATGGGCGTCAGCAGCTTAAGTACCCAGAGGGCGGGGCCTCTGGCGCAACGCTGACGCCCCTGCCGTAAAGGCGTGAATGTATTCCTTCAGGTAATCGCGCGGGGGCGCAATTCCCATAGCATATGTTGCACCTCGTTCCCTTCCTTCAGGGAACATGAGTTATGGTGCATAACTTTCAGGTTTCTGTGGGACAATTCTTCTCTTCCTGCTGTAGATAGCTCCATGAACAACTTCCGTTAGAAGAGAAAGAGTTTAACTTTTACTGGAGTCATAAGCTAATGGCCAATCCAAGTTGTGGTAAAATTGCTAATATTAAAACAACTCTAATATCAAAGTTATTTTGGCAGTCCACTGTAACGCTATTTTTTTTACACCTTTACATCATCAACCATTTTACATAACACTGTTATAGTCATAGATTTCTATAGTTTATTTTTTACAGTTGCAAATAATAACAGCCACTAGCTGTAGCACTTCTGGTGAAACCAATAATTTCTGGCAGGAAAATCTCAAGAAGATGACAGTAGTTATGCAGAAATAACAATGCAATGCAAAATTGACAGTGGTGCAAAAAAAGAAGTTTTTAATGTTGAAAGTGTTTGATTTAAAGCAGCAGCAATACACTTTTGTCTTGGGCTCACATGAACTAGCTGTCAGTTCATCCATCTCAACACATAATCTGTTTCTCAAAACTCAAGTTCTTCAAAGAACTATCGGCAACAAGTAAGATGCTAAATGTTCATAACTATTCCACAGAACCTCATTTGGAAATATTTGAACTTTTGTGTTAAAATGACAACATAAATGTGTTTGTTTAAACCTGCCTTAATATAATTAGCCAAGTTAAGAAAGCACCATTAATATTGACGTTCCAAGAAGTCACAGACACTTTAGCGGCTGCGTTCTTTGTTCAACCCCACATTGCTTTTAGCAGTGTGCTCTCTTTATTCTGACCTCTAATAAGTGATGTCATCAGCTGTCACCATGTCTGGTGAGAGGGCGTTCCTTTAGGACAGCCCTCTGTCATCAGGAGCTGGGAATGTCCTCGCCATGGGCCCTGATTACGCAGCTTCCTATGCATTTGCAAAATCCGCCCCAGAGCCACATGGCATCTTCCTCTCCCTGGCAGTGCTTGTGTATTTTCCTCCCAAATACACCAATGTGAATCTGCACAAACATTGTTATATAAACCCAAAACTCGCTTTTCCTGACATAATGCAAACCACACAGACAGACTCTTGTGCATATTTGTGACTTCATTTTCCTCAGATTCACCAGACACGCACAGCAATGTCTTCCTAGGGCATAATTTTGACTTTGTAAAACTAGTTTTTGCCAATTGAGACTAACTGTGGACGTCCCTGCTAATACTTTTTCTCCCTCATAACAGAGCTAAACCAACAAACAACATGCCATTTTGTCAGCAGGTGTTGTGTTCAGAAATTAAACGAAGCCCCTGCTGTCACCTGCACAAACTGAGAACATTCACTGTGATGTGCTTCACCTTTTATTCAAGGGGACCAGTGAACCAGACAAAGAGCTTTAAACTGTTTGCAAAATACAGGGTTAGCTAATGTTATAATTTGTGTAGCAGATCCAACAAACACCATGTTCAGCTGGTTGAGCTCTGAAAACCTGTGATTTTTCAGTCTACAGCTGTACTGCCCACAAGCATTGCTCTTCATTTGTGCAATCCATCAAGGTCTGAGCAACGTCTGATTCACACCCAGAGGGGACAAATCGAATGCACAGCAAAATACATTTCATTGTGCTTTTAGCAAGGAATAAACACATCTGGGGTGGATTTTCTTTGCATGTGTGTTCAGCTAAGCTGCTGAGCTTGACAGGAGTTCAGATCTAATTTTATTTTCCTGACTCTGTGGCAAAAAGATCAACTGTATCATGGGAAATTAAATGTGTAGCTAAGTTGAAGAATAAGCATAGTAAGTAATATGCAGTATATGTATGTATAAGATCCATTGTGAAACTTATCTTCAAGACAAAGCATTCATTTAGATTAAAAATCCTCTACCAATTTATTAACATTTGGCCAATTAACATTTGATCCACCCTGTTGCACAGAGTAAACTGAATGCATAGTTAGTTTACATGCATAGTTAGTTTAAAAAGAAATTTGTCCAGATGAACTGATTGAGAATGAGCGGATTTGATACCTGGACTATTGAGAATGAACTTTCTGGTCTTGAACCACTTTGGACATGTCTGCCTGCCTGGGAGGAGTCGACGAGGGACAAGCCCCCAGAAACCATCTTGGCTACAGCAAACTGGTTGGTCCACTTAAGTTGTTTACTTGGTGGGGTAGCTTCAGTTTGCTTTGGACTGCTCTGACTGACGAAGCCCTCTGGAGTGAGGGTGAAACGTTTCTACTAAAAAGAAAGTTGTCCAGATGAACTGATTGAGAATGAGCGGATTTGATACCTGGACTATTGAGAATGAACCTTCTGGTCATAGTTAGTTTATTTTTACAGTGACTAAAGATCCGACTGATAACCAAAACTAAATTAAATAGTTTCCACTGCATATTAACTGTTCAGTGTTGATATTATTTGTTCTCCTATTTCAGACTACATTCAGACATTTTCTGTTGATCTGTTGAGTAGATATAAAATTATCCATTAATTTATTCAAACTTTAACTGTAGAGGTTTCATTGAGTCATGGGGACTCATTTACAAGAGAGACTTGTTTTAGACAGACAACATATACGTATAGAGTACAGTAAACAATAAACTACAGTTAAAAAAAGGCAATTAAAATAAAGATAATGTTATAAAACGATAAATCAAGGTGCCTTAAAACAAGGTAAAATACTGTAAACACAAACATATTTGCTTTGATGTTTCTGTTGACCTTATTAAAAGTTTGAAATCCCCTAAATGTATGAAGGTGGACAGCTTCAGTTCCTGTTGCAAGGTGTTCCAGGTGTTGCAAGGTGTTCCAGATTTCAGGAGCAGAGTAGGAAAATGCCTTTTTGCCAAGTTCAGTCTGCACTGAGGGGACGCTGCAGGTGATGATGGCTCGTCATATCTTGTAATATCCAAGTTTGTAGTGTAAAAGTACCCAAACACAGGTAGGAAATAGGCAAAAAAATATATAAATATTCAAATTTACTTTAAGAGCTTTAGTTGGAAGATTCAAAACGACCTACAATTATGGCATGGATAACCCAAATAACATTGGGTATGGGTTTCCATAGCGTACTTTGTAGAAGTAGGTAAATCAAAATGAAGAATGGTTGTACTGAATAAGATCTATGTGAGTGGAGAAGCAGAACTGACTCTATAGAATAAAAATGGTAGAAAGAACCACATATCTAGGAATGTTACTATCTTGTTACTATGGGGAGAAGAGCATTCAGCTGCTCTGCTCCCCAGCTCTGGAACTCACTTCCACCTGATACTGTATTTGCGACACAAACTCTTTGCCACATTTCAAAATCAAACTAAAAACTCACCTGTTTAAAGTAGCCTATGCACTATGATTGCAACTGCATTGACTTATTTTTATTTTTGATTTTATTTTTATTTTACTTGTTTTTACTGTGTATATAATATTGTGTCTGTTTTTATGATTGTCGATGTAAGGTGACCTTGAGTGCCAAGAAAGGCGCCTACAAATAAATATTATTATTATTATTATTATTAATAAAGTAATCCTTATAGATTATATCTACAGCAGATAAACTTTAATCAAATTTCCAATGGCTAATCAACATTAGTAAACACATAAATGACTATAACTCAGTTTACAGATACTGAGCTGAACTTTGGTGACTACTTTGGTGTCGTAGTAGCTCAGAGTCCTCTCCAACAGATGTGCTGTGTTTAGACATGTCATGAACACAAAAAATAAATGTAAGGTGTATTGAATGTCAGAGTATATGCAAAATGCTTGCATTGGGGAAAAGCTGGAGTGGTGATGCAGAGGTTAGAGAACATGAGCCCGGTTGCCAGTTTGATCCCCCCAGACCGACAACATCAAAATGTGGGTGGGAAAAGTGAAGCACTTACACCTGCCTCCTTTTTTGCCACACTGGGCCTTTGAGCAAGA
>JBBPBX010050666.1:6611-24881 GCA_038048925.1 Garcialebias charrua
ATGAGACATGAAAATAAAACAATCCAAACAATCTACACAAAATATTGTGTTATGCTTCAGATTTTATTTATTTATAAAATTTGTTCCTTAAAAAAAAAAACAATACAAAACAATCCCATAAACGAAAACGTACAAAATATAAAAAATGAAAGGTAGCAGAAAGAAGAAAAAATCTTATTATATCTGCCCCTTTTGTCAAACAATCAGTTCAAACAATAATAGTCTTCCAGTAACAGTACAACATGTTAAACTCTTTCTAATTTTCTAACTACTGTAATACAATACACATTACGCTACTTCATATATATATTTTTTAACAATTTAGTTTTGATCATTTGCTTAATTGTACATATTGACTTGGCATTTTTAACTTCATTCTCCAAACCATTCCATGATCCAATTCCCTGGATAGATTAATCTTCTCTGCCATAGTGTCCAGACACTTTTGAGGCTACTGTGCTTCTCTTGGCATTTAATTTTAGTGTACACTTAGCAAACACTTTATTAGGTACACCAATTCAATTGGTTGTTAACACAAATAGTTAATGAGCCAATCACATGACAACAACTCATTGCATTTAGATGAAGGGCCTTTCTGGTCATTCAAGGGCCAAAAAGGCCCTAACTCAATGCATCTAATGAAGACAACTTGCTGAAGTTCAAACCAAGCATAACAACAGGGAAGAAAGGGCATTGAAGTACAGTAGCTTTGAATGTGGCATAGTTGTTAACAGCAAATGGCTTGATCTTAGAATTTCAGTAACTGATTATCTAATAGGATTGTCACACTCAACCATCTTTAGCCTTTAAAGAGAATGGTCTGAAAAAGAGAACATCGTCCAGTGTGCACAAAAAGGCCTTTATGTCAGAGCAGAATGGACAGACAGGTTTAAGATGATGGAAAATCACTAGTAGCTCAATTAACCACGCACTACAGCCAAGGAATGCAGAATACCATATTTGAAAGCCCAAGTTGAACGTTAAAGCAGATCGGCTACAGTACACCACGTGCCACTTCTTTCAGCAAAAATGCAGGAAACTGAAAATAAAAATTGCAACAGGTTTACTAAACTTGGACAAGAGATTTGACAAATGCATTGTGTGGTCTCATAAGTCTCGTTAAAGCATAGAGATGGTTGTGCACAAAAATGTCAATAGATCATCAGTTTCTGAAATAATCAGACCAGCCCATCTGGCATCAAAAACATGCCACTTTCTAAGTCAATCAAATCTTTTTTCTTCAGAATTCCGATGCTCGGTTTTAACTTTACCAAGTTGTCTTCAAAACATCTAGATGCCTAAATGTATAGAGTGGCTGTCATGTGATTGGCTGATTGGCTATTTGTATTAACAAGCAATTTAATAGGTGCACCTACAGTATTAAAAAGGCTACTGAGTGTATGGAAGATTTTTGATGTGGTGTTGGAATCCTGAATTTGCACATAATAATAATAATAATGAATTCAATTTATAACGCACTTTTCATTAATGAAAATCTCAAAGTGCTACATGTACATCTGTTCATGGATGGGGTTTCTGCATTGTAGGATCCATCCATCCATTACCTTTGCTCACTTTTGCCTTTTTCGGATCACGGGGGTCACTGGTGTCCATATCCAGCAGTCACTGCGCAAGAGGCGGGGGACACCCTGGACAGGCCTTCAGTCCATCACAGGGACACAGAGACAAACAAAACAAACAAACATTCACTCTCTCACTCAGAACTAGGCACAATTTAGTTACCAATCAACCTAACATGCATGTTTTTGGTCTGTGGGAGGAAACCGGAGTACCCGGAGAAAACCCACACATGCATGGAGAGAACATGCAAACTCCACCCAGTAAGGTGATTCTCTTAATTGCACTTGCTGACTGATTGCTTGTTCCTGATTTTTTTGTCCAAATCACAAGTACGGTATTTGAACTTGTCTCTGCATATGTTATGCCTTGCTTTACAACATAACATTTGGCGATGGCATACAAGGACTTAAATGAGCACAGCTGGCTTTTTACCTTTGATATTTTTTCTTCTGACAGTGCAACAAGCAGGTATTCTCAGTTGTAGTCCAGGTGTAAGGCCATGATTAATAGTAATACCATGACCTCTTTTTGGACTTTCCAGTAGAGAATTTCACTTCAGCATCAGACATTCACTTCTCTCAGCCTCTCCTTCTCATCCATCAGCAGCTTAACCTCCAGAAACAATGTTGTCAAGTTGTATACTCACCGAGCCAAAGAGTGTGCCTTTTTTGGACATAGCTAAATACAGCCCGTTACTGACAGACTTGATGGCAACAACTCCCACACTGACAGATCGAATTTCCATCAAGCCTGAAAAATAAAAGAGGAAACAAGAGTTAGATGCATCAGGCTTTGTCAGTTTTACCATCAAAAGCTTTTCTACCAGTGTTTGGTGAATAGGATACCAGACATATATGTCCTCTAAGGACCAGACCAAAGCAAGGGAAAAAAAAAAATGAAATCACATGCCCTAACATAGATTAATTTATGTGTATAACACAAACTCTGGGTATTTCAAACTAGTAAAACATTACATTATTAAAATTAGTTAGGGTAGAAATAATTTTCAGAACAAAGTTTGATAAATGCATCTACAGTATAATCTAGACCTGACATTTTATTATAAACACTTTCTGGCACATACATGTACACACAACACACTGTCTTCCCATTATATGTCTGCTTTCCTACATGCATCCATAAAAACCTTCACACTCAAGATGTGACACTTCATCCTGATGATAACGTGTTGTTTACGAATGAACACAAAGCCCACATCTACTTGCCACCTAAGTGGCCTCTCCAAACCACTTAACACCATCAAAAATCTTGTACGATGCTGAGATAATTGTTTACTTTGGGCGCTGATTGCAAACAAGTCCTGCATGATTGTTCTCTTGATCTTCTTTTGGTCTACAAAACACATCCTTAGCCATGGCAATGGCAGAAAGATGTTTTAAACTTGACCTGCAGGTGTTTTACAAGGTCTTGTATAGGAACTAATTGCAGGAGATAAAGAAGTTTAGCTTGTTTGAAGTTGTTTCTGTCTTCATTTGGTAACTGCACCTTCAATGGCACACTGATGTGGTTGCATGTCAGAATAGGTTATATCTTTCTCCTGACTGACAATCTTGAAGGTTCACAAAGAGGAAAATGTCTGTCTTGTTACTCATAGACCTGCTGCACATGCATGAAATCTGAAAGTTATGCACCATAACTCATGTTCCCTGAAGGAAGGGAACGAGGTGCAACATATGCTATGGGAATTGCGCCCCCGCGCGATAACCTGAAGGAATACATTCACGCCTTTACGGCAAGGGCGTCAGCGTTGCGCCAGAGGCCCCGCCCTCTGGGTATTTAAGCCGCTGACGCCCATCCATCTTTCTCCAAAATGCACTTCACCGAGCTTTCAGCATTGAAAGGGCCAGATATGTTGCACCTCGTTCCCTTCCTTCAGGGAACATGAGTTATGGTGCATAACTTTCAGTTCCCTTTCAGTCATGGTCTCTCGGTGCAACATATGCTATGGGAACGTAATTCATTCACACCCTTGAAATGCTCAGCAAAATGCATGCGAGAACATCCGCCTTAAAAAGACAGGCATTTCCCAGCTGCTTTCTACAGGGTATGAGAGCACAGGCTGAGAAGAAAAAATGCCAAATGTAAAAAACATCAACTTGATGTTTCAACTAGGCATATAGATAAACAACACCAGCTAGAGACAGCCTAAGCATGCTCCACTAGTGTGAGTACTCATCATCTCCATTTTCTCTCTGGAACAACTTGAGAAACAGGAAGAAGGAGCAAGGGACCCATTACGTCACAAGTAATTGGGTGACAAATGTGGAGGTAGAAAACCCAGGTCAAGCATAGGGTAACCTCCCAAGTCCCTAGGGTGAAAAACTTGTTTTATATATACAAGGGGCACGACTGACAAGTGGGGCCCATCCTGATGTTAGAGATCTGTTAGGGAGAGGGGAAACCCTTCCATTAAGCATCTCCTAAGCAAAACATAAACACCAAGGGGTACCCTTGTGTATGTTGTTACTGTTTGTTTTGGGATAAAGCAATCAAAGCCTTTGGCTCTCAGCCAGTTCCCTTCAAAGGCCAGGCTGAAAGTTGCCACAACTCCGGACGTGGGTGTAGAAGCTACCCACGTGCCTGAGTCAGCAGGTCCCTGTGAGGAGGCAATTGCCATGGTATCCCTGATAACATTGGAATCAACTCCGGGATCCACAGTTTCTGTGGCCATCTGGGGGCTATCAGGATCAGGGAGAGGGCTCCCTGGCTTACACGTTCCAGTGTCGCCTCGATCAGAGGGATAGGTGGAAAGGCATAGTAGAGCACCCCTGCTGGCCAATCATGTGCCAGAGCATCCATTCCCAATGGTGCGTCTGTTTCCCTCAAGGAGAAGTAGAAGTCACATTGTGAGCTAGCCCTACAAGCGAACAAGTCCACAGAGGCTCTCCCAAATCGTGACCAGACCTGTTCCACAATCCGTGGGTTCAGGCTCCATTCTGACACCAAGAGAGGCCCTCTTGAGAGGGCATCTGCTCCATAATTTAGATCACCGGGGACATGAGTCACCCTAAGTGACAATATTCTTGGAGCACATCATGTGAGCATCCTCCGTGTCAGATCAAGGAGGGCCCGGGACCTTGTCCCTCCCTCTCTGTTGATGAAGGACACTGTGGTCCTGTTATCTGATTTCACCAGGATGTGTTGCCCAGCGATCAGACCTTTACTGAAGAAGTATTTTAATTTTATTTATTTATTTAAGTTAGGACAATGCATATTAATCAACATAACAGCAGTTAGCATCAATGTAAATATGCCGGAGTTAGCACAATAGCTAATTTTCATCCGTTGTCCTAAGGCAAGTAAGAATAAGAAACGTCCCATAAAACAAAAGAGCGGAGAAAAATACAAACATCACCTATAGCACATAACACAACATAAAATTACAATAAAAATATGATGCCATAAGAAAATAGACAAAGTAATCTACACATGAGTGCACTTCTGATTAGTTTTCAGCCAAAGTTTCAGAGAATTTTTAAAGCTGGAGTAGGTGCCACAGTTCCTGATGGAAACTGGCAGTGTGTTCCATGACTGCGTGCCTCTGATGGACACCACCATTTGGCCAAATTTAGTCCTGCGCCGCTGCACATCACAATCTCCTCTGGTCAGTGCTCTTGTGTTTACTGTACTTGTTTTTTTACTTATAAAATATATTAAAGGAGGAGGAGCAAGTCCATTTAAAACTTTAAAAATCAGGCAAACGTCCATAAAAATCTGATAGCTATTAAAATCCAAAATTTTGTACTTATTTATGATGTTGCAGTAATGATACTGTATTGGCTTTTTGTCAAAAATTTTCAGTGTTTTCTTAAAAAGAGACTTTAGGGGCTTCATGACGATCTCTGAAGTGTGAGACCATGTAGTATAACAATAGGCTATATGGCTGAAGATCATGGCATGCATGTAAGCCTTTGCTGATTCTGTTGTCAGAGAAGGTCTTATATGTTTGAAGTTTGCCAGATTAAGTTTAATTATATGTGAAATTCTCTTTACATGTTGCTTGAAATTTAGATTGGAATCAAAAATGACTCCGAGGTATTTAAATTGTTCAACCACATCTAATGTCTCGCCATTGACCAACACAGATGGATGCCCATCATCTGGTGGCAGCCGAGAGAAAAACATACAGACTGTTTTTTTAGTGTTGAGATGTAGACAAGAGTCCTGGAGCCAGTGAGACACCGGCATCATGGCACTAGAAAGCACAGCAGCAGCTTCATTTTTTGTTTTTCCATGAACATACAATACAGTATCATCTGCATATAATTGCATTTTTACAGTTTTGCAAACATTTGGCAAATCATTAACATATAGGCTAAATAAGATTGGTCCCAGTATTGAGCCCTGTGGGACTCCAGCTGAGCAGGTAAGAAAGGTAGATTGTGAGTTTTCTATTTGTACTGCTTGTTTTCTATCAGACAGATATGATTTCATCCAGCAGAGGGCACTATTAGAGAAATTAAAATGAGTTAGTTTAGCAAGAAGAATGTTGTGGTTGATTGTGTCAAAAGCACGTTTCAGGTCAAGGAACACAGCACCCACAAAGCCGCCCTGATCTAGAAGCTGTTTTAGATTTTCCAGAAGGTAACAGGTGGCTGTCTCTGTAGAGTGATACTTCCTAAACCCGAATTGCATGGGATGGAGAGAAGTTGGGCTTTCATTTAAATGCTCTGTTAACTGCAGAGCAACCCATTTCTCTGCAATTTTCGAAATGATTGGCAAAATACTTATAGGACGATAATTCTCTGGTTTTGTTTTGTCTCCTGTCTTAAACACTGGGGTAACCCTGGCAATTTTCCATGTGGATGGCACTACTCCGTATTTAATCGATTGGTTAATTATATGTGCAATTGGACTTGCAAGTGCTTCTTTATGAAGCTTTAAAAAATGACTTGTCAGGCCAAACATGTCTCTAGCCTTTGAGCCTTTTAGAGATGATATAGTTTTTATAACTTCAGTGACAGAGATTTCTTGTATACTAAATACTGGTTTATTGACATCTAGAGATTTATGTGGGATGTCAGGGTGTTTGAGATGCATTGTTAATTCTTCAATTGAACTAATAAAAAATGAATTAAACATATTAACAATTTTGCTTAAGTCATCTGTCAGTGCACCATTTACCTGAAGCTGTACATTTTTGAAATTATCAGTATTGTTGCGTCCCAGTAGCTTATTCAAATTTTCCCATATCACTTTCCCATTTCCATTTGCTCCTTTTATAATGTCAATGTAGAAAATAGCTTTTGCTTTACGTATGTGTTTTATCACTTTATTCCTCAGTGATGTAAAAATCTGACGATCAGTTGTAATTCCTGTACTCAAGGATTTCTTAAAGGCTCTATCTCTTTCTTTTATCAATTTTAAAATGTCACTGTTAAGCCAAGGTAAATGATTGTTCTGTTTTCCAAACTTGCCTATTTTTGTAAACTGGTTTAAAATTTCATTGACACTCTTGATAAAGTTGTTAGTACAGATCTCAGTATCTTTATATTCCAATACATTCGACCAATTTATTTGTTCAAGTTCAGTCTTGAGATGCTCTTGCAAATGTTTAGGTATAAAAAGGTAGGATCTATTTTTAGCAGTTGTGGCTGGATGCTGCCTATTAATTTTTCTTGAGCAGAAAATAAAATTGTGGTCAGAGAGACCAGATAGGAGGTTAAAAGTCTTCAAAATTCTATCAGGTTTGTTAGTGAATATTAAATCAATAGTTGTTTTGGACGTATTTGTTATTCTTGTTGGCCCATTTATGACCTTTGTTAAATTATACTTGTCAGCAAGTTGTTTCAATTTTCTCCTATCCAATTTCTTGTCCCAGTTGATGTTAAAATCACCCATAAGGATAATCTCCCTTTGAGAGTTGCAGTGGTTTAAAATAGTTCCAAGTTGATCATAAAATATATCCTTGGTAGATGGAGATCGATAAATACAAATCAGAGTGAATGACATTGTGTGTGACAGTGAAACATTTAAACCGATACATTCAAGATTAACTTCCCCTGGCCAACTGATTAATTCACATTTAATATGGTTTTTAACATAGACCAATACACCCCCACCTTTCCCTGTCCCTCTATCCCTTCTGTATACATTGTATCCTGGCATATTCACAGCTGCTGTTGGTGATGTAGAAGTCAGCCAGCTTTCTGATATTCCAAGTATGTCAATGTTTGAGTCACTTAATAAATGTCTGATTTGTTCTGTTTTATTAACAATACTGCGAATGTTGATGTGACCCATTAAAATTCCTTTTGGTTTTGATCTTGGATCCCAAATTACTTTTGCATTATTGAGGGTTTGGAAAAAATGCATCTTGTTTTGTTTTTTAATAGCAGGATTCAGGTAACTTTAGTTTTATGGCTGATGGTAGTCTTTTTGTTGCAGTTTTAGGATTATTTACAGCTACCTGTGGTTGCAAGCCAACAGTATGTTGTTGACTCTCAGCTGCCTGTGGTTGTAGCACACCTGCTTGAGCAAGTGGGCAAAAGTGTTGTTGTATCCTGGTTGGTTGTAATTGTAGCCCAGGTCGATGCAGAGATGGCAGTCCATGTAGTGGCAGTTGTTGTAGCCCAGCTGGCTGCATAGGTGTTAACACAGGTAGCTGTAGTGGTTGTAGGCCAAGTAGCTGCAGAGGTGATATCCCAGGTAGCTGTAGTTGTAGCCCAGGTGGCTGCAGTGGTTGTAGCCCAGGTAGCTGTAATGGTGGTAGCCCAGGTTGCAGAGCTGGTAGCACTGGTAGCTGTAGTGGTGGTAGCCCATGTAGCAGAGGTGGTAGCCCTGGTAGCTGTAGTAGTGATGGTGGCCCAGGTAGCAGAGGTGGTAGCCCTTGTAGCTGTAGTAGTGGTGGTGGCCCAGGTAGCATGGGTGGTAGCCCTGGTAGCTGTAGTAGTGGTGGTGGCCCAGGTAGCAGAGGTGGTAGCCCTGGTAGCTGTAGTAGTGGTGGTGGCCCAGGTAGCAGAGGTGGTAGCCCTGGTAGCTGTAGTGGTGATGGCCCAGGCCCAGGATTTACTTCAATGTCACCAGCCAGAAGCAGTATCAGAACAAGATTAGCAGTTCTGGGAGATAGTAGAAAACTGCTAGATTGTTCCTTTTTACCTGGGGGTGGCCTAGCATGGCCATAATCCAGCAGCCTTGTGAAGAGAAGATGTTGACTCTTTTTAGCTGGCAAAAAGATTAGATTGTCACTTTTCCTTGGGCACGTTAAGCTCAGAAGTAGATAAAAAGATATAAAAACCATAAGCAAATAAGATGATGGCAAAATCCGAGGCCTTTTGATGATTTTGAAGAATTTTTGTAACAAACACTCAGGACCTGCCAAACTATGTGTCTGCACCCCGGCAGCCATCAGGAATACGGCCAGAAACTCCAGGAAGTTGATATGTAATCTCGCTTCCTGTTCATTCCAAAGGCCGCGGGCATTCTGATTTCTACAGATCGCCTCCCATCCTGTTTTAGAGGCGTCCGTCGTGATTACTACACGAGATGACACCCTTCCCAGCGAGACCCCTTCTGTGAAAACGGACAAATCTCTCCAAGGTTCCAGGGCCTTCAGGCACTCTGAATCTATTCTAACCTTTCCTGCTTGATTAGTTAGGGCAGGTTGTGTCTGTCGGTTTAGCCATACTTGTATGGCCCGCATTTTCAGTAATGCGTGTGGCACACAGGGAATGGCTGCCGCCAAGAGGCCTAAAAGGCGTTGGCAGGTTTTCACAGGGACCCGTTGGTCCAGTTTAAATCTTTCCAGGCAACGGCGAATGGAGGAAATTTGTTCCTTCGATAGCCATGCTCTGTACCGGACAGTGTCGATCTGTACTCCCAGAAATACGGTAACCCGTGATGGAGTTAAATCGCTTTTTTGTAGGTTTATTACAAAACCGAGAGACTCCAGGTGAGAGATCACCCTATAGGAGTGTGACTGGGCCTGCATTCTGCTTCCAGCCAGAATCAGCAGGTCATCCAAATAATTCATGACCCTGAGTCCTTGATTCCTAAGGGGGGTCCGGGTTGCATCCAAACATTTAGTAAATGTACGAGGGGCAGTCTTTAAACCGTAGGGTAGGGCTTTGAATTCATAAGTGTTCCCTTCGAACACAAAGCGGAGGAACTTTCTGTGTTTCCTCCACACGCCTATGTGGAAATAGGCATCTTTTAAATCCACTTTACTCAATGGCCTGGCGGTCGGAGATGTGTTTTCTTTGCCTCACTCATGGGGTGGACCTTGGCGAACTGGGGGAGGGGGTTGTAGGGTCAGCGGGGGTGCTGACTCGTTGCGGGAGCATTGCGTAGTCTCCTGGTCTCACAGACTGGAGAACTTGCCGTAGTGTAAGCATCTTGAAGTTAAAGGTTTTAATTCTTTTGTTGAGAGTCCTGAGATCCAGAATCGGTCTCAGGGAATGATCCTTTTTGGGCACCAGGAAGTACTTGCTGTAGTGGCCAGAGCGTAGTTTGCGTCCTGAGACCAAACTAATCGCTCCCTTTTGTAGCATCGTCAAAACTTCCTCCCTCTTCCTGTGGCCCGCTCTCGGTGCTTCCTAGGCTCTGTTGGCAGTTGGGCGGGCGCTCTTGGTCGTGTCGTCCATGTGGGATCTTGTGTCCTCTTGGGCGACGGGCTGACTACGGATTGTAGGGGTCTGGGCGGCCCAAGTGGATGTGGGCTGTTGGTTGTGGTGCTGGCGGCCCTCGGGGCTGTGTCCCTCTCTGGTCTTTGGCTCAATGGCCTGGCGGTCGGAGATGTGTTTTCTTTGCCTCACTCATGGGGTGGACCTTGGCGAACTGGGGGAGGGGGTTGTAGGGTCAGCGGGGGAGCTGACTCGTTGCGGGAGCATTGTTCCTGCAGATATTTTCTCCCCATCCCTCACCACGCACCTCCGCCCTCTTCATCTCAAATTAATACATGTAGGGATTTGGAGACTCGGGTGTGCTGCAACGTTTTTACATCACTGTTGTTCAGAACCACCTGGGACTCAATTTTATTATACACTTTAGACATTCACTCATAAACATCCTCATAAAATTCACATATAGGAATTGGGGTGAGCACTATGGTTATGGGTGGCGGGATGACAACACTCTCGCCCCCCGTGCCTATCCTCACTCACAATTATGCATTTAGACAATAAGGGCCTGGGTTAGAGTTGGAGTGGAGGGGAAACTGGCATTATGCCAGCCTTTATCATTAATGAAGTTTGTTTTATTTGGTTAACAAGCGTGAACATGAATAATTTCCATTGTTGTTCTCAATCATTATAATGAAATCATGCAAAATATTACAATGTGGATAACATATTTATCTGATTACACCTGACGCTTCAGGAGAGCAACCGTGCCCTAACACGGAACAAACTGCCACAGCATAAATGAGCATTAATGTTGTGTCATATAATGTGCGTGGGCTGCGCGTTGGTCAAACAGAGGTGAATAAATCACGTTGTCTTGAATGTGATGTTTTGTGCGTTCAAGAGACTTTTTTTTATCTAAACAGGACCTGGACAGACTCAACTCCCTGCATGAAGACTTTTATGGTGCAGGTGAATCAACCACTGACTTTAGCACTAAGTTAGTGCGGGGCAGAATTTCTGGGGGCGTGGCTGTGTTGTGGCATAAAAGGTACGATCAGCTGATTAAAGTGATTAGACTGGATGTTGACTGGGCTATAGGAATAGAGTTCAGCTTCAGGGATAAAAAGTTCATTATACTGAATATATATACACCTTATGAAAGCCCCGAGAATGAAGATGAATATCTTAATAGGCTGGCATATATTGTGTCATTTATTCAGGACAATCCATCCACTTGTTTTTTTATTGTGGGGGATATGAATGCTGACGTGACAGATTGTAAGTCATTATTTGCCAATCACTTAAAGCAATTTTGTTCCAGCAATAAGTTGATCCTCTCCAGTGAAGTGCTCTTGCCTGTAGATAGCTACACTTACATTAGTGAGGCGTGGCACACAACATCATGGTTAGACCACTGTATCTGCACGGAGGATGCACATAACTCTTTAAAGACCATCAGGATTAATTATGAATTTGCAACATCTGATCATATCCCTGTCTCTTTGTCTATAGATATGGGCAATCTACCAGCCCTTTTGCCTGAGAACAATGACCGGCAAGAAGGAAAAATAAATTGGGACAATCTGACTGAGCAGGAGCTAAATCTCTACTGCACCCAGTCTGAAACCTTGTTGAATAATATTGTTTTGCCAAAAAGTGCAGTGAGATGTTCTGACATGAACTGCAAAAATATGCAACATGGCACAGAGTTGTGCTCACTATATGAGGAAGTGGTAAAATCACTTCTTATCTCAAGTAGATCTCTGTACAAAACTAAAAAGCACCAAGCCAAGCCAGGGTGGAATGAATATGCAAAAGAACTTCATGCTGAAGCCAGAAGGGCTTTTAAACTGTGGGCTGAATCAAGCAAACCTACACATGGTCCAGTATTTGACTTTAAGAAGAGGACAAATGCTAATTTTAAATATGTTTTACGATTTATTAAGAGGGATGAAAACACACTTAAATCTGAGTCACTTGCAATGAAATTACAACATAACAGTCCTACTGAATTTTGGAAAGAAATTAAAAGAGTCAATAATGTAAAAACCTCCTTGCATTGATTATGCAAATGGACCAGATGAAATTATGCAATTATGGAAGGAACACTATCATGAACTGTTTAACCGTAGTAAAAGTAATCCCTTTGTGATGAACGACATAGACAAACATGAATATGTTATTATTTTTGCACAAGAAGTTGTGGATATTGTTATGAAGCTGAAAAATAATAAGGCATGTGGTGCGGATAAGATAACCGCAGAGCATTTAAAATTTGCAAGCAGGAAACTTTTTCCTTTGCTAGCCATTTGTTTCACTGGGTTTTTAATTCATGGCATTCTACCAGATTCTATACTGTCTGTGATTTTAGTGCCTATTGTTAAAAATAAGGCTGGTAAGATAAATAGCAAAGACAACTATTGACCTGTAGCTCTCGCCAGTACTTTATCAAAGGTCTTGGAGAGAGCTATGTTAAAGAGAATGGAGAAGTTTCTCCTGACACTTGATAATCAGTTTGGCTTCAAACCAAACCTTGGCATTGACATGTGCATTTTTGCTCTCAAGGAGATCTTGGATCTATACAATAGGCATAATACCACAATTTTTATGTGTTTTATAGATCCTTCAAAAGCGTTTGATTATGTAAATCATGGGAAATTGTTTTATAAATTGCATGAAAGAGGAGTACCGAAATATCTTTTAAGAATCTTAGTGTATTGGTATGCTCACCAGTCTATGTGTGTAAAATGGGGAAAATCTGTTTCATCGTCTTTTTATGTGAGTAATGGTGTGCGACAAGGCAGCATTTTGTCTCCTTGCTTTTTTAACGTGTATATGGATGATTTATCTAAACTGCTGAATCAATGTAGGACTGGCTGTTGGGTTGGTAATAGAACCATCAACCACCTAATGTATGCTGATGATCTTGTTATATTCTGTCCATATAGTGCTGGTCTGCAGCAACTGTTAAGAGTTTGCTCGCAGTATGGACTGGACTTTGACATCAAATATAATGCAATAAAAAGTATCATCATGATTATCAGGAGCAAAGAGGACACTAAATTATCTTTCCCTGACTTCACTCTGTCTGGCAACATCCTCAAAGTCAGTGAGGAGGTGAAATACTTGGGACATTACATAACCGCTGACCTGTCTGATGACAGGGACATTTACAGGCAGCGTTGTATGCAATATGTACAAGCTAATGTGCTTCTTCGGAGGTTCTCTATGTGCTCAGTGTCTGTAAAAACTGCACTCTTCAAAACATATTGTACCCCAATGTACACTGCACACCTGTGGCGGCATTACAGAAAGAGCAGTATGCATAAACTACAGGTGGCATACAATGATGGCATGAGGATGCTGCTTAAGGTGCCGCGATGGAGTAGTGCCAGCCAGATGTTTGCAAATGCCAACGTACCAACTTGTGCAGCTGTGCTTCGTAACCTTATGTACAGATGTATGTGTAGGCTAACAAACTCTGCAAATAGCATCATCTATACTCTGACCAACCCCGTACAGAGCTCGGTTAGGTTCTATTCAAGTCTGTGGAATCACTGGCGCCTTAAATTATTTGGCAATGGATGAACATTCTATTTTTACTGTGTCTTGTTGATGTTATCTTTTTTTTTTTTGGTGGTTGTTGTTTTGTTACTATGGACCATATGCATCTGAAATAAAGTTTTGATTGATTGATTGATTGTTCTGTTTTTCAGAAAGTAATTCTTCCTTCAGAGGCACCTGTCGTGAGCAGTCTTTGGTCTTTCTTCAGAGGGGAGTCAAAATGTTCCCTAGTTAGTCAAAACAATATCATCAGAGCTGTTGTTTTGCACAAAGATCCTTTGTGTAAAAATGCAGTTCGCCTTGGACACCCGAACTGAGCAGATTGACTACGGCTCAGAATCGGAAGCTGGTTCATCTGTGGACCACATCCGAGATGTCACACCAAGGTCCACTCGATCAACTCCTGAGCAAATAAAAATGTTGCTCAGTTACAATTGTTAAAAGTAAATTACTGCAGAAGATGAAGCCTTTTTCCACTGCAACACTCACGTTCTTGGCTTGAAGTCCAAACATACAGAAGGTGCTGATGGGACGGTGCACCTTCTCATCAGCTGTTGCCCTTAGACCCCTGAAGCTGTCACAGTGAAGGTCAGCCACCTTGGGCAGATCCCGGCGAGTCCTCCTCATTGTGTCTCTAGTCTGATCCACCAGAGAACCCCAGAAAGACGAGTGACCGGGTGCCTTCAACGCTGACCCGGTAAGGAGCAGAACCTAGTGACATGATGCCTTGGTCTGGTTATGCTATTTTAAGCTGATGCAACTTGGTAAAGCATTTCCTGGCTTGCAGCAATGATAAATGACTTTATCTGATCAGATTAAACAACTTCTTTCCACCAAAAATCCAAAGTAACTATTTGTTATGTTAAAATAGCCAAACTTGGTATAAAATCATGCGCGTATAAAACGGAAATAATTCCTGCTCAAAGAGTTAATTTTGCCTTAGATAAGAGAATTTAGCCTTGATTGTGGCAAGATGGCGCATCTGTGTGGCTTCGCCAGTGCTCCCCGATTTATTCTTTTTAGCCGTCTGTTGTTTCTATTTTTAATTTATTTAGTTTTTGTCAGTAAATGTAGCACGTTTGCTATGCGTGTCTATGACGGGATGCGCTGTTGGCGATCAAAGAATCACAAAAGGTTCGTTGTAACAGCTGGAGCAGCTCAGGTGGGAGTTATCCACCTCCACCTCCGTTTGTTTGCTGCTCACATGAGTGCCCGCTGCAATTCTCCAGAAGCAAGAAACGTAAAAGGGGATCTAGAGCCGGAGTCCAGGCTCGTGTAAGACGTTTGCACAGATTATTTTTGGCCAGTGAGCGGGGTTCATCTCGATGTCTGCGGTCCGTGCCAACCAGCTGGGAGTCGGACACGTCACGGGGAACCGGGTCTGTCGGGACCTGCAACTCATTGCCGTCTCTTTACATGAATGGAGGCCTACATGCTCACCAAGGGAGATTTATTTGTCATAAACGCTCCTTGGTATGCGTAATTTAATCTACATCCCGCTGAATATGGATATGAAAGTTGACAATCATCTCTGCGCATGGCCCTCCTCAACGTTCGTTCCATCAGCAACAAGTCATTTGCTGTGAACGAATTGTTCACAAAGGAATCTCTTCACTTCATGTTTTTAACTGAAACATGGCAACAAAGTTTGGATTTTGTTCACCTGCGGGAGCTCTGTCCAGGAAACTGTTTGGTGCTTGCAACTCCCCGAGAAGGGCGCAGAGGAGGTGGACTGGCGACCATGTTTAAAGACACTTTCTCCTGCAGACTTTTCTGCAACAAATAAAGTCCAGTTGATCTTGTATTGAACGCCTTTTTTGATTTTATCATGTCCTGGACGACTGAGAATCTTCACCAGCTCCTGCAGACTGGTAAAACCACCACCTTTTTCTACTTTTGAACTCCAAATAATTAAAGTTGGCTCTTTTAATTTATTTTACTGTATTTTGGTATACAGACCTCCTGGCGCAGCCAGAGAGTTTTTAATCTGAATTTACTGAGCTGCTGTCCACTATCATCAAGTTAGAGAAAATTTTAATTTTGGGTGATTTCAATTTACATATTGATGATGATTCTTGTAAAGCAGCAGTTGATCTTATTTCTATTACTGAGTCTTTTCATTTTACTCAGCATGTTCATGTACTCACGCATTGCATTCATTCATTCAACCTTTATTTAGTCAGGTAAATCTTATTGAGCCTCGAGGGCTCATTTACGAAAGGGACCTGCTACAAACTAAAGAATGATGAACAGCAATGGTACGAGTACATTAAACAATAGACAAAAGAAAAAGAAAAAAGTAAAAAGTAGAAAAAACTAGTAAACATTATAAGGTAGATGACGTACAAAATCAAAAACAGGAACAAATCAGCAATGGTCCTTGCCAGGATTCCAACAGATCCTGAAAATCACTTAGAGAGGTCAAAGGTCATACTTTGGATCTTCTTTTTTCCTTTGGCCTCAACATTGACCTTGTTTGTGTAGAGGACATATTTTTCAGTGATCACAGTTGCTTGTATTTTAATGTGTCCTTCAGCACTGATCCTGCTCCTCCTAGTCGCTTGATCCAAAAAAGAATAATAACTGAGCACACAGCCAAAACTTTTATTTCGCATTTTGATCCTTCACACTTAGTTTTTAACTCATTGAATGTGGACCTAGCAGTATCGTGTTTTAATGCTTACTGTACTGATTTCTTGAATTTAATTGCACCTTTGAAACAAAGCAATGTTCGTGGTACAAACTCTCCTTGGATTAATAATGAAATCATGTCATTGAGGAGATTATATCGGAAAACTGAACGTTTATGGAAACGTACTGATTTAGAGGTTCACAGGCTTCATTTAAAAGACTTAATCTGTTCCTTAAATGAGATGATTAAGAATGCAAGATCAAATTATTTTGCTAATCTCATCAAATCATTTAAAAAAATGATCAAAACAAACGTGTTAAAAAAATATATGAAATAACGTAATGTGTATTGTATTAGTTAGAAAATTAGAAAGAGTTAGTCATTTTGTACTGTTGGTTGAAGATTATCATTGTTTAATCTGATTATTGGAAAAAGTTGGTTGAAGATTATTATTGTTTACATGGTTGATTATTGTTGTTTAATCTGATTGTTGGAAGTAAGGGGCAGATATAATCCACAATATTCCTGAAGGTGGCACTGTATTTGCGATTATGGGACTTACTTCCGTTTTGACCCCGGAAGTAGAATTTCTGCATTGGCTCCTCGTTGTTTACTTGTTTATCTGTGCGCATCGTAGAAGTTCTGTTAAAGTTCTGTTTTCTGTTATTTTGAGCTAAAATTGTCACGAAGATGTCTTGTGGAGCTCTGGTACCTGTTGCGCTGTTCGTGGCTGTAAGAATAATCAGACGAAGCTGAATTTGTGGCTGCAACTAGTGTGTGTTGAACATGCTCCGAAAACAAAAACCTGCATCCTTCTTTGTGGCTGGGCTACGAGAAACCACCTGAAAAAAGACTCTGTATCCTCCAGAGGATCGAGAACACCAGGTATGATTTAAGAGACAGCTTTTAGTTTAATGATTTTATGTAGTCAGTGATTAAATGATACTAATATTTTCGTGCATAACTGGCAAATAAACACACGCACCTATATACTGTATGTATGCTGTCTGTGTATATTTATTTATACTGTATATATAATATAGGTGTCTGTTGTGTTTATTTATATATATATATAATATAGGTGTGTGTGTGTGCGTGGGTTTCTTTTATATATAATCTAGGTGTGTTTGTGTGTGTTCATAAATGAACCCTAATGTTTGTATACTGTACTTTTCTTTTCCTCCTTTCTGTTATATTTCTGCATAAGGTGAGTTCCAGGGATGGTGGATGATGCTCCAGTTGGTCCAGGGATGGATGGATGAAGCTCCAGTTGGTCCAGGGATGGATGACACTCCAGTTGGTCCAGGGATGGATGACGCTCCAGTTGGTCCAGAAGTTTGTGTGCAGTTATGTACCACAGCAACAAATGAGTGAAAATATAATTTCTATAAATAAATCTGCGTTTGAAGTGCATTTGGTGTTGCTGTGTTTCACCTTCTTTATTTCAATAAGATACATTGTTTAATGTCTAATGAGAAGTTCTACTGCAAATAAAAACACTAGATGTGATTGTTTTTTTGGCAACTTACCAGTTTAGTTTTTTATTGACAAGTACAAAACTTAAAAACATGCATGTTGCTGTGGTTCCTCCTCCAGGAGGAGATTGATAAGAATAAAAGCTATAATTATAAATTTTAGGCTGATTGTTAACTCTAAATTGACTCTGGGTGTGAGTGAGACAGGTCCCTCTTGTAAATGAGTCCCCGTGGCTCAACGAGGCAAGCCTGTAGAAATAAAGGTTGAATGAATGAATGAATGAATAAACTAAAAACATTTGAAACTGAATACAATATGAGAACTGTGGGTGATTTGATGTCTTTTAATGAAAATGATTGGCTGCAGAATAAATACCAGAATAAATACCAGGTCAAATACACTCTTCAACAAGAAATGATGGGCAGTTTCTGATTT